>PVJI01007039.1:0-81454 GCA_004026765.1 Micronycteris hirsuta
GACACGCCACTGCCCACAGTTCTCTGCATTTTTATCTTTGAGAACACATTTATTTAAGAAGGCCCGTCTTACAAAAGTAGCTACTAAAGGGTTTATTATTCTTTAATTCCATGCCAGTCATAAATGATATTCTAAGACCAATAAATAAGCTGTCGTAAAAATAGAAACTTAGAATTAAGATGTATAGGTATGAGATAATTTAGGCATGGTTTTGACTGAGTTTGTCTGTGTTAATGTCTGTGGTGTGGGGGTGGGAAGGAGGGGGGGAGACAGAAAGACAGACAGACAGACACTAGATGAGTTTTCACAATTGATCTCAAAACTGTGCTGAGCAACCAGCTCTTAAAGTAGGACTGCTGAACAGGGTAAGACTTCCCAGAACATTATTTTTTTTAATGTCTTTTTTTTTTAATATTCTTTCATAGACTAGGAAAAGTACTGTTACAGAACAGACCCAGGGTGGGGATGTGGTGAACAATATACTATTACCAAAAGGACCCCCCTTTGTGCTCCAGGGGTCCCCCCCATACTAGGGTTGATTTGCCCAATGCCAGAGGAAAGACATCTCTCAATGTCAGAGATTGGTGAAAAGGAAAGGAATTATTTATTTACAAGTTATACAGACTTAGAGTTGTGACTTAATGTCTTCATTAAAATACTAAAGTCCTTTAGAATACCC
Source organism: Micronycteris hirsuta (assembly GCA_004026765.1). Lineage (NCBI taxonomy): Eukaryota > Metazoa > Chordata > Mammalia > Chiroptera > Phyllostomidae > Micronycteris > Micronycteris hirsuta. The sequence goes on from PVJI01007039.1 coordinate 680, forward strand.
ACAAACGCACAGTCCTTCCTTCTCCCCTCTGCCCGGTCTAGGGTACCACATGTCAGGAAAAAGAAGTAGAAGTCCGTGGTTCAGGCAGCCCCTCAGTTCCAGCACCATCCTCTGTGTTGCCCCCGTGATCTCCACGTGGTCCCAATCTCTTCCAAATCCGTGTGGTCCTGACCCTCGCCCAAGCCTCGGGGTCCCCTCTCTCCTGCCACAGCCTCATGGTCCTGCCCAAGCCATGTGGTGATCTCCTTTGGTATGGCTGCCGTGCCTGGGTTTAAATCCCAGCACCAGTCTTCCTCTGCCGCCCCATTTCTGACTCTTCCCACAATCAGCTACACCTGCCAGCATTCCCATATTCTTCCAGCTTTACTGGGCTGCCATAGTAAGTCCGGGAAGGTGTGGCCCCATGGCATGGAGCCAATCATCCCCAAGCTCTCACGCAGGCGCTGTGACCAGGGGGAGTTGCCTTCTAGTTACACCTTGGGTGGAAGTCACTTCCATGCCCCTGGCTCAAAGCAAGGCCACAGCTATTTAACATATCCATGAAACCAGTTAAAGGTTATAGATATGTTAAATGACCATGTCAGAGGTTAGCTGCAAAGCAGCTGCTATGCAAAACAGCTCTCAATGGCCCCACTCCATGTGTCCCATCCCCCAGCTCAGACTTGTGGGAGTGAGGACACCCTATATATATATTTTTTCTAATATTTCCTGGACACCTTGAGTTCTGGGCCCCATTATAAATCCCTATTTGGGGCCCCCCTTCTAGCTGCACCCTGTTAAGTACTTTTCTCATTAAAGTGTTTTTATTCACTCATTTGTTTATTCATCTAGTCCACTGTTTGCATTCTCACCCTGTCACAGACACTTTGCTAAGTTCTGGGGACATGCAAATGAAGACACCGCTCCGATACCTTTGTTCCCCCTGGGGGCTGAGAGTGACCTCCAGCGGGGACGCCCGGGGTGCGCTGACTGCTGCCGGAGGAGCCAGCTGCTGTCTTCAGGGAACACGAAGAGACATGCATTCTACCCCAAGGACCCAACTCAGGGAGGCGCCTGGCTGGAGGAAGGCTGGTGTCTCTGTGAAGCAGGACCCAAGTCCAGGAAACAGAGGAGAAGGTGGCCAGCAGGGAGGTGGAAGGACCTTTGTCCCCTCCTGAAAAGTTCTGTGAGACAGGGACTGGCTCGATTACATTTCTTATTAAGAAAATAAATTCGAGAGTAATTACAAATGAAAATAGAGTGCAGAATAGATTGACGGTGGGAAATTAGAATAAGACACAGAGACTTCTGATTCAAAACAGAAACACTCCCCCATCCCCAATCCTGACGCAATGGCAAAAAAAGGTAAAAACTTGCATAAATATATAGTAGCACTGGAAATCTTGCAGTGACTCTAATCAAAATGTCGGCACAAGATTTAATTTCTGAAGATATGAAGTGTGACACATATGATTAAATACCTATTAAGGACCCACTGCACCCTTTTTCTCTGATAACAGATATCCTTGATTTGTCTGCAAAAGCTAGCTGAGTACCCCCAGGCAGGAGGCCTGCCTTCCCATTGTTGCAGCTGAGGGTGGCCATGGAGATGTAAGAAAATGTACCTTTCAAGATACTTTTGGAAAAATTATTGTCTTCCAGATAAAAGAAATACCCCCATGATTAGTCTTTTCTTCTTATCTGGAATGTGGACGTGATGACAGACACAGAGCAGCCATTTTGCCACCATAACAAAAGGTCAAGACAATCAGAGATCCTCAGTCAGTATCATTGAACTCTTATATAACCTCTGCCAGAAGACACTAGGCTTTAAGATAAAAACTTATTTTATTAAAATCCTCCAAGTTGGATATTTCTCTTACTTGAAGAAAAAAGCATCCTGCACAATGAGAGGGGGAACAGAGTGAAGACACAAATAGCACAGGAAATGTGATCTCATCAATAAATTAAGGGTATTTCTATAATGAGCTAATTACAATCACCATGAGAAAGAGAAATTTCATACCCACAGTTTTAGCCATCAGCCATTCTACCATTCAAGTATGTAAGAATCTAATTAAGCTTTATGTTTAAAGCTAAAGGGAGAGAGGTTGCTGGTTGGTAACCAGGAAACAGAAGAAAGAACTGAACATGAGGGAAGCTTTCATAAAGTTAGTGGTGAGAAGGGGGTGGAAAGCAAGGAGAAAGAAATGTGTGGCAACAGAACATACCAGACATAATAAAAAATAAACTCCGGGTTGGCTTTAGCTCAGCGGGTACTTCGAGGTTCAAGCATTACTTCAAATAAACTCCAATTTATGTGTAATAATTAATGAATAATATTAAAGTCCTCTAAGACACAAACTATCCAACTGATAAATGCACATACAAGAGTCATGCACACACAAGAGTCATGCACACACAAGAGTCATGCACACACCAGCAAGCAAAAACAAAAGTGTACAATTGTGCAGACGCCGCTAACAGCCATCTGCCCTTCTTCCTCGGTAATACAAATGTGATTCTGCTTGGATTTCCACCGGACTTCTTAGGTCTGACAAATAAATCCATGTTTGGTTAGGGACTTGTTTTATCAAGGTTTAATCAGGAAAATAATATTAATTCATATTTCAACAAAGAGAATTTAAGAGATCAGTGCCCAGGTCTCCAGCAATCCAGAGCAGGCATGTCTGACTGGAAGGCGGCACAGTTGCCAAAGAGGTACAACCCTCCCGTACTGGCAACAAATGGGTTTGAGATACGCACACAAAATGTTAGAAATAATTATGTTCGTAGTTACAATACAAAATTTTAACACACCCTTCTCAAAAAATCAACATAGCAACTAGAAAAAATAGGGAAAAACAGGAAGGCTTAAGAAACCTACTTAATTTTGCTTTAGTATACTAAACACAAGGTTATACACACTAAACTAAAAATGCTCATAGTTTTCAAATATTTGTGGATGTATAAGCAAAGTAAGCGTTTGTTAGGCCATGAAAAAAAATAAAGTCCAAACAAACAGTGGAGACTGAATCAACCACATTCGTAGTTCCTAATCTGCGACCACTAAGTGGGATAGACAGAGAGGGAGTCTGCCCACAGCTCTGAGAACGAGTCCTGGACGTGAGAGCGTCACGATGGAGCCGCAGACTACTGAGAGTGAAACGTCGGTGACGGAGCCCTGCCCTGCCGTCAGAGCAGGGCAGTTACAGCCTCAAGTAGAAAACCAGAAACACGGAAAATAAAATCATTAGTCATCCAGTCCTGAATGTCCTTCATCATGTGAACCGAAAATAATGAGTTGTAAACAAGAATGCAGCTATGGAAGATTATGATTTAAAGGAATAGAAATTTTAAAAATACCAGTGTTCATCAAAACTGGTCTTCGAAACAACCAACAGAATAAACGTTGGTTAATTCTGATGAGGGGAAGTGGGAGAAAGGAAGACGGAGCACTGGAATGGTGAAAAGCAGCCAGGGCCGAGAGGCAACGAGGTTTTTGTAAAAGAAAACAGCTTTTTATTTAAAATTTAAAAAGCAAATTGATGATTTTCTAGAATATATGCTATAAAAATGGGCTCAAGCTGGAAAACTTGATTAGCCCAATTCTCATAAAACAAATTGAAAACGTAATTTTCCATTTTTATAAATGTCCCTTAAAAACTTGACAAGTTCATTTTTTTCTATCAAGTCTAACAAATATTTATGGGAGAAATATTTCTTACGGTTTCTAGAATACTCCAAACATATAGTCTTAGTCTGCTCCTGCCTCCATGACAAATACTGTGCACTGGTGGCTTCCGCAGCAGAAGCGTATTTTCTCAGTGAGGGAGACTAGGAAGTCCACGAGCCAGGTGCCAGCTCTTTATGGCTGGTCAACACAGCCTCCTTACCGTGTCCTAATGTGCCCTTTCCTAGGTGTGTGTGAGGAGAGAGACAGAGAGAGACAGAGACAGAGAGACAGAAAGAGAGGGACGGGGGGGAGGGAGAGAGGCCACACAGCAATCACTCTGTTGTCTCTTCTTACAAGGACACTAATGCCCTCTGATCAGGGCCCCACCCTTATGACCACCTTTAATCCCAATCACTTCCTTAAAGACCCCAACTCCAATACAGCCTCACTGGGGTGGGGCTTGAACATTTGAATTCTGGGGATACACAAATCTTCAGTCCATAACACGTTCAAAAGAGGAGCAAAATTGCCCAACTCATTTTATAAGATATCTGACTTAGAAATTTAGGTGCAAAATTCACCCAATTAAATACTAACAAATTAACTCCAATATTATGATACATGATTAATGCAAGTAGGATTTATCTCAGGATTGTTTAACATTAAGAAATTTACGACTCTATACTGTGCTAAAGTTAGACTTCGTATTTTCCCAGAATAGAAAGTTTCTTACTCTTTAGACAAGAGCAGGCAGAAGCATTAGAGGGTAAATGAGGGGAACAAAGGCTCCCCCTGCCCCGACAACGGCATACCACGTGGGCTTGGCATCCACGGGGTCACGCGGGGAGCGCGTCTTAGGTAATTCTTGCTTCGCTACAGGCTTTTGTCCTCTCGGTCAACACGTCACATTTCTGCTGACAGTTCTTACGAGTAAATGCTTTAGTCTGTTACCAGCACTTGGCTGATATTGTTCCTTTTAAATGCTTAAATTGCACTTTATGCCATATAGTGATAAATTTAGTAGGTTGGCATATTAAGCAAGAATCTGTAATTTCTAATAAAAGAAGATAAAGGCCAGCTAATTGCAGATTAAATGACTTAGCAACAACTCACTTTACATGGAATTTGAGATTATAGAATTAAAATGGATTTAGTGTTTCATAGAAAGTGTCCCTTCTTAAGGTGACTAGAATTTTCTCTGTACACAAAATACTTTCCTTCTGCTAATGATCAAAGATTTTTATTTACTCTTCGTCCCTGCAGGCCCATCTCTGAGGCCGGCATTAGTCACTGTCCTCCTGGATTCCTTTCGCACCTCCTGCTCTTCAAAACCACCCGGCACTCTCGTGTTTCTCATCGCTGCCTGTTTATTTTCATCTGAACCTGAAACTCGACTTTAAAACCAACAACTCTTTCCCATGACAAATCTTATCTAAGTCTACTTGGGACTTTGTTTACGCTGATATTATTTTTCTGAAGAGTAACCAATAACTGTGATCTACTAATAACTTTTCTCTTTACTGCACCACTGTTTCATCTGAAATAAAATAGCATTGGAAAACTAGAGAAATAAGATGGGGGAATAATGCACATCAATTAGTTTTCTCTTAAAGTCACAGAAGAACTTTGTAGTTTGTTAACAAAACTGGAAGAAAATCAACTTTGGGAAGTGAAGTCAAACCAACCTGTGAGGGAGCGAGTAGTCGTGATGACAGAGTGGCTTGGTCGCAGCGCACCGCCGGACAGGCCTCCGCCGTCCCCCATTGGAGGGATGTATCAAAGATAGATCGGCCGGTTTATTGGAGCAAAGGACACTCGGAGGACAACAGCAGCGAGTGTTTGACTTAGTCAAGTTCTGGCTTTGTCAGGGTTCAGCTGGTCCTCTCCCCTTTCCCACCTGTGAATGGAGACGCCCCCACCCCACAGCCACTCCACGGGGGGCAGAGAGCCGGCCTTCGCACGTGTATTCCACACGCTGTGAGCAACGCCACGGGCTCCTTCTGAGGGTCTAACGTGCTGAGCAGGGTCATCTTCACTGTACAGATAAGGAAGCTGAGATTGACTGAGGTTGATTACTTCCTTCAGGTTATGCCCAATGAAGCCAAGATTTTAATTAAGATCTTTCTCTATAGCCTGTTCGTTCCCCAAATGGGACCTAGGAATTAATACCTATAATGTAGGGGAAAAAAACTATATTTTCAAATAAACTTTGGAAATCCTGGGATAAACTAAGTGACAAAGGTTCATCCACATAGAGTTTCAAAGCACATTTAACGTGACAGTGGCGTTGTGAATCTCCACGAGGGGGCTCTAATTCACAGCATCCCCCCCCCCCCACTTACGAAATAAGGAACTTTGTCATTCTAAAACACCTACCAGGCTGAGTTGTTTGGAAGATGTTCAAAACACTAGACTCCACCTTGAAAGAGATGGTAGGTTTTAAGGGCTTGAGGAAGGGAAAGAAAGAAAGAAGCCTATGAGAGACCATAATAAAAACTAAAGTTTTATTACATAAGATGATAGGTATTTGTTCGGTACTGTTTAAAGAGAAATGTTGTAATAGAGTACGTTCAAAGGAGCATTTTGAATGCTACAACTGATACAGAAAGTCTATTGATCAGAAAAGAAGATGGTGAAGTCAGCATTGTATCACACCAATATAAATGTGTGTCACTGAAAAAAGAGGAGTTGGGAGACCACACACATTCATTCACCCACTCAGTACGGGTTTATTAAGACCCCATGCTCTTGGCAAAGAGCTCCAGGAATGCAGAACAGGGCAGACATGGGTCCTGTCCTCGTGAGATGCGCGGTCTGCCAGGCAGTGGCAATGTGTCACAGATAATCACAGCTGTGCTGCGCGTGTCATTGAGATGCTGTGGGCATCCGAGGAGGGTATTATAGATGGACCCACCTGGTTCAAGGGCTTAACGAATCTCAGCTTTGCGACCTGACCTGTGTGAGTTAGGGTGGATTATTTACACTTCTGATGATTAATTTCCTCATCTGTAAATGAGATGAACATCTCACAGTGTCCTTATGAGAAATAAGTCATATGTTATGTGTGGTCACCTAATAACACCTGATCATAATAACTACCATTTATGAAGGGAGCACTGTATTCCTGGAATCAATGTATGTGTCCAAAGCCATTTAATCCTCATGACAACCCTGTGCATCTGGGTCTGCTCTCCTTTTTTCCCTTTCTAAATCTATGGATTTGTAGCTGAGTAAATTGAGATGCTGAGTCTTACGGGGTTTGTCTAAGATCTCAGATTTAGAAAGCAGAGAATTTGGGAATCAAATGTAGACTCCTAACCCTACTTTACATTGCCAAGGGCACTTGAACTTGAGGGACGCTGCTTTCCCTAACCTACCTGTACCCATGGAGCTAGAGAAACTCCAAGAAGGTCAAGGTCAACATGGAGTCCTCAAGAGGTCCAGGAGTCAGCAGCAAACAGTGTAGTCCTTTAGGGATCTCTTAAAAGATACCCTGGCCTTGCACTTTATAGTTTTCAATTGCTTCATTCTATAAGATCAGAACCCTTCTTCACAAATAGAAAGTTAGTGTGAAACTGTCGCCTGAGGGAAGCTAATGGAACGGGAGGCCTGGCTCATTAGAAGGGAGACAACCCCACCTATATGGGCATCAAGGAGAGAAATATATGCCACGTGTGCCAGGAAACCACAATTATATAGAAAGCGATGTTTTTGCATGCACTTACATGCCACAGATTCCAATTGATTGGCTACAGATGGTCAATAAAGTGAACTGAACATATCAATAAATTATGATAGAATTGGCAAACTGGCATCATAATTACGGCACAGTTTGTTACAAAAACTTATAAGTGCTTTAGCTTCACAACAGCTCTGTCAGTGGGGCCATGGGTCGTGTATTTGCTTATTGGTCTTCCTGGAGGCAGGAGTCTTGCTAGACCATCTCTAAAGGGTGGGTCATTCAGCTAAGACTAATGTAAGAAGTTAACTGCATTAAGACACAACTAGATTGATAAGTAAATAAGTCATTTTCAATATTATAATAATTTAAACCATCAAAAGAAAATAATATGCTCAGTAAATAAAAATCATTCACTGATTCATGACAGAAGTCCCCAGGGGTTCTGACAAATTCACCCACTGTCCTAGACACACAGAGTTCACATCAGGTCCTTCATCTAGCTGAGAGATGCAGAAAACTCCAACGCGCCTGCGAGCCCAGGTGGCCACATTTCCTAACAGACTTGGGGAGGGGAAGTGTTTCTAATTAAGGTCAATAGGAATTTATACCCAGCTAGAGAACCCCAAATCCACAGGTGTAAAGCCACACTGTTGGATTTGGGGAGGGATGGCAAGCTAGCTTCCTCCAGGGGCTTCGCATTGACTGGTTTTCCTTCGACTCAGGGCTGCCTTTGATCTATCTGTAATGAAGAGCAAATGACACCGCATTCAAAGTGGTCCTGGCGTCAATAAGCTGACATTTTTAGATGCAGGCACTAGAAAAGACATGTGGATTCTAGTTCTGCACCTACAATAGCCACCCTTTCTATTTGCTATTTACTTTGCACAAATAAAGCTTTCCTAAATTTAGAAATTTGACTGTGTTGGAATGTTCTGAAAAGTCGTTAAAGAATTGTATGGCCACTGTTGGAAATTAATTCAAAGGATATAATGGATACTTAAGAATGTGGTTCTTTCAACCTTCTGAAAATGCCCCATGGACCCAAGCAGGACAATAGGCTTCATCTGGACTCAGAAGTCAGGATAAATGTTATTTGTACTTAGGTTGTTTACTTGGGAGGAGAGAACCAGGATAAAGAATATAAACAAAGTAAACTATCTGAAAAACCTCCTCTAACAATGTTACCGAAGCAGACGCAGTTAAAGAAAATCTCACACACTGCCCAGATTCAGCCAAAAGAAAAAAATGATTCAGCAAGTTTGACGCCAAGACTGTAAATGGCTTTACATAATTTAATGAAATTTAAATATAGTAAAAGGATAAAGCTTTGTTACTCAAATGCCTATTTCAACATTTTGAGCTGTTGAGTGAGGGGAAAATATCCACAATGACCTTGCTAAGGTGTTAATCTTAATAAGATTTTCCTATTAAATTACCGGGAGGCTGTCATTTATTTGCATTGTTAACACAAACTCAACTTTGGAAAGTATAGGGCATGCTAATAATTTCCCCAATGAATAAAAGCAAAACGGATTCTCCCTAATTTGACATCATACCCCACTCTCATCTCCCCCTTTTCATTTCTCAACTTCTGCCTTTAAGAGTTAGGTAATCAACGGTTTGTATTCTTTTAAAATAATAATGACAACAGACACGCCACCGGGACCTGATTTCCTCCACTGGACGCTCCTGCCGAGGCTGCTAAGGTGGGGGCCCCAGAGAGGGAAGATGTGGTGGGGGGGCAGGTTTCCTTTGTGGGTCATATAAAGATGTTGTTTATTTTAAAACATTTTATTCCCAAAACCCACCACGTGTTTATTGTTTGAAGAGTAAATTAGAGATATACAAAGTTAATACATTCAGGAGAAGAAAGAAGGAGTCATTCATTACCCACTCACCCCCAGAGAAAACTAATTCTGTAAGTGAAAAGACTAACAAGCCACTGACCACGCTTTTCTACTGAACAGTATGCTGTGACTGTGCTGCCAATCAGAGAAAGCACTTCAGTCCCTGGCTTCCCACAGGCACACTGCACAGCTGCGCCGTGGTTGATTTGAGCCCCATCCGTGGTCGGGGACAGGCACCGTCCTCATTTTTACCTGTCAGGACGAGACCGAAGTGCTTTCTCTGCAGCTGCTTTGCTGTGTGAACATCCCCAGTTGTTCCATGGGAGAGTTCCCTAAAAGTAGAATTGCTGAGTCAAGGGGTAGAAACTTTTCATAAATACTTAAAAATTGCTTTCAGAATGTCCATGCAAAGTTATAAGCCAGGAGTGTAAGAGGTCCCTATGTCCCCAGATCCTTGTTGACATTATTATTAGTATTCTTACTAATTTTCACCATTTGGTGAGTAAAACATATTTCTTATATTTAGTTTTCATTTTTTAAAAGTTAGCTTGAACCACTATACATATTTACTAGCCATCTGTGTTTAAAAGAGTCCTGTAGCATATATTTGCTCAACATCACTAATCATGAGGGAAATGCAAATCAAAGTTACAACAGTTACCACCTCACCCCTGTCAAAATGGCTGTCAGCGATACATCAACAAACAGCAAGTGCCGGTGAGGATGTGGGGAGAGGGAGCCGTTGCACACTGTTGGTGGGATTGTAAATTAGTGCAGCCACTCTGGAAAACAGCATGGGGGTTCCTCAGAAAAGAAAAAATGGAGCTGTCTTACGATCCAGCAATCTCACTTCTGGGTATTTATCTGAAGAAAACCAAAACACTAATTCAAAAAGATATACGCGCCCTTATGTTCACTGCAGCATTACTAGGAGGAGCCCAGATCTTGAAGCAACCCTGATGCCCACCCACAGATGCGTGGACAAAGATGACGAGTGCATACATGCAGTGGAGTGTTCCTGAACAATGAAATCGAATGACATCATGCCACATGCAACAATGCGAATGAACCTAGAGGGTAATATGCTAATTGAAATAAGTCAGGTAGAGAGAAACAAATACCATATGATTGATTCACTTATTGTGGGAATCCAAAATAAAATAAAATAAAATAAATGAACAAAGCAGAAAAAGACTCATAGATACAAAGAATAAGCTGTTCACTGCCAAAGGGGCGGGGTGCGGAATGCAGAAGAACAATGAATGGTGTGGAGAGACCCCCTGTGGCCCAGACTCGGGGACCTGCCTCTGACAGCAGGTGAGATGACTGTAACTCCCTGATGCTCCACTTCCCCACAGCAAACAAGGGAATGAAGAGGCTGTGCTTTTATTAGGCGAGAAGATGATGCCGAAATAGAAATATTTCATTTTGGCAGCAAAAAGACATTTTCTGCATCTTCAGTAGTTTAAAGTATTTGGTTTCAGAAAAAGAAGAATATATGAGCAGATGAGCAAAATGTGGTTATTCTTCCCATTAAACAGATTTATACATTGAAAGTCAGCAGAATAGGGGCCCAGAGAGCCGCCCAGGGGAGGGACTGCAAGGCCAAGTCGCTCCAGCCTTGTGGTCGCTCCAGGTGCGTCTGCTGACGTCTGGAGAAGCTTAATTACTCTCCGCACTCTCTGCCAGGATTCTTAACCAGGGCACGAAAAGCAGCAGATTGGGAGCAAATGATTATCATCAGCTATGCTATGGAAAGTTTGATAAGGGTGTGGCAAGCTGGACCTGATGACTGGCAGGCCCCGTCCCAGGGGAACCGAAGGGCTGGGGAGGGTCTTCCACCATCAGCTACAGGGAAGAGGGCGCCAAACCTGCCCAGCTCACCTTCCCCTTGGGGAGGAGAAGGGGGAGGAAGGGAGAGGCTGAGGAACGAAATCAGAGAAATCAACTAGAACAGACTAAACACCGGGCTTCAAATGTAAGGAGGGATTAAAGCGAGCTGTCATCATGTCTTTTAAGGTACACTAATTAGTAACAACTGTGTCCTATAGGATGTTTTATGCATCTAGAAAATATTCAACTGGGAAAATATAAGCACGTTCTTTCCTAAGCATCTCACAGAGGATGTCTGACACCTGTGTATTGAGTGAGATTATAAGAAGCAAAATGTGAAAGTAAGATGACAAATCAAAATAAACACAAGCCTTGAGATAAGATCTGAGACGCCGTCCGCCAGGACAATTGTAGAAGGCGCAGGTCTGCTTTGTGGGTGTGCCTGTGTGGTTGTTTGTGGGGTTGAGGCGGGCCACGCAGGGCCAGCCAGGAGGGGCGTGGATAGGTCTCCAGACTCCCGCGGGGTCTCTGGATGGAAAGTATCTCGTGATGAGAAGCTCGAAAAATGTTAAGCAAGGCTGGGGCTGAATTTGATTGTTTAGGGGTCTGGAAACCTACGGATTTTTTAAAAAGAGCAACCGCCTGTCAGTTCGCAACACTGAGTCACACAGCGCTGTCATGCGTGAATTGTCCCTGGGGCACGCCATCGCGTTTGGGCGGAAGACACTGAGGCGCACTATCATCACGTGACTCAGCGGAGCCTTGGCGTTGACGAAAGAGCTGGGATTCCAATTCATAGGCTTCAATTTCCCCAGTGCAATGTTACTCTCATTGTATCTTAGCCAATTCGCCCTCAAGTGGAAGTAAACTGTGTCATAAATTTGACCCTCTTTCCTTCCACACGCAGCCACTTTAGGAGTCTCATCAGCATCAGTTTTGACTGCACACCCCAACTTTTGAGCGGCTTAAAAAGCAAGAGCTTGCTTTTAGCTGGCCCCAGTTAGTTGGAGACAAAGGAGCGGAATTTGATCTTCAGGCATTTTCTAGGGTGACAAGTATAACTGCCCCAACCACGTCCTTTATCCCTTGTGTTTGTTTGTTTGTTTGTTTGTTTGTTTGTTTGTTTGTTTGTTTGTTTTTGGCATCCTCTGCAGGGGTGGAGGGAAATTAATGTAACATCTGACTCTCTCAGGTGACTAATGGAAGAAATCAATCCTGAAAATAAGGCTTACCTTATTGATGAATTCCATGGATAAGAACATAGTCTTCTGTGATTAATATTAGCTGATGCAATGCGTCATTTCGTGAATAACATAAATCACATTTGATTGGACTAAAATGAAATTCCTACCATCTCGCACTCCAGTAAAACATAAGGACAGCCAGAGTTGAAGGATATGTTTTGTTTCTGTTTTAGCAGAAAAAACAAAATTCAATTTCTACTTTTGTAGCCATTTCCTGGGGTTTTTATAAGACTGGAATAATTGCTACATAGGCATGCAGTTGAGGCCAGCTATTTTTAACTAACGAAGACAATTTCATAGGAAGATGAATAGAGGGAGATATTTAGAGGGCCTGAAGCATGCTGGGGAAAAGCACAAGTTCGGCTCCAGAATCCTGGAGCTGAGTTGCTTCCAAGACCCCCATGGGAAGTACTACGTATGTGTTGAAAATACAGAGGCAGCAGAACTCAGAACAAGAATCTCAGCAGGAGAATAAGGTAGGGAATACTCTGGGTACCAGTAACCGAGGCCACAGGTAAAACAAGAGAAGGAGCGGCATCGAGGCTTAAAGAATGGACAGAAGACAATCTGGCCATGGAAACTGAGGAGGGCTGGTTTGGGGGAGGTGGGTCGCAGGAATGGAGAGAGAGCAGGGTTCTAGGAGCCAAGGGAAGAGAGTACCAGAAGGAGGAAGGTTGTTCAGCCAGGCTGAAGATGACTAAAGAGCCGCATCAGCAATAAATGGAAGCCCCCCCCCCGCCACCCCTTGCTTCACAGAGCATGGCATGGTTGGGCCCCTGGCAGAGCCTGCTGAGCAGCGGGGCGGAGCCAGCGGAGACGACGCTGAAGAGCCAGTGGGAAGTGGAGAAAAGGAGTTGGTGTATCCAGCCGTTTCTTTCAGAATTTGGCTCTGATTGGACAGAGATACTATGATCTTATGACTTCCAGAGTTATTTTTGTTTTCTTTTTAAAATGGGAGAGATTGGAGAATATTTTGATACTGATGGGAAGACCAAGTAGAGAAAAAAACGCTGAAAACATGGAATAAAGATAATCAATTGGGTAAATTAATTCAAAAAGCATGAATGGAGTAGTTCCTAGAGGAGGTACTGACTTCCTTTATTTACCAGTGGATGGACACAGGGTGGGAGGTGGGCAGAAAATATTCCTATTTATTTGTAGAGGCAGGAATGTTGATGGAGTTCCTGTCTAATACTTTCTATTTTCATGCTTTAGTAGCAAGAGTAGCCAACCAGTGAGGCTCAGGGTGAAGGAGGGAGGGATGGGGCCTGGAAGAGAGTTTATCACCACTGAAATGGCTATTGGGAGGGAAGGGGGCAGGCCAGCAAGCCAACCAGAGAAAAAGGGAAGAAAAGCCAGGCAGCTGTGAAGAATCAGCTGAGTTTAGTGACTGAGTTGCAGAGACGTCAGTTTGCCTGACAGTGTAGAAATAACCCCAGGGTTCCCCACATGAGAGACGCCGATTACCACAGAACGTAGAAGTCAGCGAGAGGTCAAGAAAGAAGTCTGGAAACGGACAAAGTTGGCCCCCCAAACCAGTAACATCTGGCAAAGGAAAATAAGTTCAAAGTTGAATCATTTTTGCATTACTTATAAAATGACATGAGTGAAAATAAAGATTAGCATTCATGTTGCAGGAAAATTCAGGAGCAAAAGAAATTATTAGTTTCTAGCACAGCATGGGACCAAATTCAAATCACAGCACAAAGGAGGAGCTCTCCTTAAATAGACAGGAGCAGAAAGCACGGGTTATACATCCAAGTGGGAGTGTGGACACACTGTTCTCCAGTCACATTAGCCCAGACGCGCCAGCCACACGATCACCTTCTCTAGGGGCAGCCTTCGAGAACCCTGGCCGGGCAGGATGCAGAATTCTGCCACCTAACGAATATAGCCCCATCAACTCTGCCTCTCCCCCAGATTATTTTGAACATAATTTCAGACTCCATGACATATTTCAAACTTCAATGTTACAGTTGCATTTCTAAAAGATAAAATCTCAAAAATAACTATAAAATTGTTCTCCTAAAATTATCATGAACTAAATCCATACTACCCTTCAACACCGCATGTGCAGTGTTCAGATTTTTTCAAATGCAAAAAATTAATATTTCAGTTTGTTTTATTTAAGATCAAATAACAGTCATTGTGTGATATGCCTACTTTCAATCTGTAATATCCCCTTTCTTTTCTTCTGTGTTTGCTCACAATTTATTTCTTGCAGTCCGATGGTTTGTTCTGTAAGATTTTCCCCAGCCTGGACTCTGGTCCTTGCATTGCTGAGGTTTTGTTTCATGTCTCTTTCTCCTCTCTGTTTCCAGTGAACTGGTGGATGAGAATAGACCAAGGTCTGATTTTTCGGCAATGACACTGCATAGATAGTGGCCGTTTGGGGCCCAGTGGCGGTTTTCTTTTCCCGGGATTGGCAGCCGTCACCAACTTTGCGTGGAGTAATTATTTCATCAGGGGTTGCAAAAAAAGGGACATCCTACTCCGTCATTCCTTCTTCACTGATGTTGAAGGATTCCATAAAGAGACACTTTTGTTCATCAGCCAACCATTTTTTTCACTGAGAAAAACACAGCTGATGTGCTTCAGTCCACAGCAAGCACAAGCCTTCCTGGTGGTCAAGTCCAGGCAACACAACCCTGCTCGGCTGGCCCCTGGTGGTGTTTCACAGCTACTGTATTTGGCCACGTATAATGCACACATTTTGCCCAAATTTTTGAGGGAGAAAATAAGGATGCGCATTATACATGGTTATAATTATACCATAGGTTTGATAATGGCTATAGTAATCCCATGTATAATGTGCAAAAGCATGGGTGTGCATTGTAAACAGCAATGTGTGGTACCTTGATTTCTGGTGTAACAAGCTGTTCCAGGCTCATTTTATACGCTGGACCTGGAATCAGGCAGTTCAGTTCTCAAAGACCTTCTCCCTTTAATGGGAAATGACAGTCAGATACCACAACCAGGGCGTCGGGGGCTAATAAATATTTGCCCAGTGTTCCAGCTTCATTGATGCTTCTCTTGAGAGCTCGGCCACATCTGATTTTCTTCCCTTCACCCTTGATTGCGACAGCTCTTCGGAAAGTAAGTACACAGGCGTCTTCCCTCAGCTGAGAACCGGCAGTGCAGTTGGCCGGGCCCACGGAGGGGCTTCAGGGGAAACACAGCGCCGTGCCAGAGCAGGGACAGAGTCTTTAGGTCAACCTCTCCGGCCATGCTGCGAGGTAGGGGTACCCGCCCTGGCCAGCCTGGGCCATGGGGCAAGCGTTTGTGGTGATGCCACCAAACCCACCCACCACTATGTTACTACTCATGCCTCTGGCCCACCTCTGTAAAATTAGAGAACACGCCACAGACTCTCAGGAAGCACCGGAAGGCCCACTCTGGGAACCAGCAGCTCCCACAAAACAGCAGAAATATCCGCTTCCAAGAAAAACAAGGCTTCCTCCCGGGAGTATTTCCTGGAGGTTCTCAGACTCCTGATTAAAAGTCAGGAGTGACATTGCAATAGGTTAATGAGGCAACACGTGAGTTGGTTTGAGAGATGTTTGCATAGAGCAGTGACATCATAGTTACTTAATTATTTTAATATACAACTAAAAGTTTAAATTAGAAGACATAGCCCACATTTATCTGCCTTTACCAGGGGCTTATTTCTCTACATGGAACCCACAGAGATTTCATATCTCTGATGAAAGTGTTTCTCTAGTTACCTCTGACATAAAAATCCCAACCCACTGGACAGTCCTTGGTGTTTATTTCACTTCACCTCTCCAGGACTTTTGACACTTTTAAACCTTCAGCCTCGCCTTGCTTCAGCCTTTAGAATTAGTAAAGGACCATTTCTGAGTGTCCTTCGATATCATCTACATTACGACCTCCTTCACTGGGTATGTCTTCTTCCAGGGTGGCCCCTCAAATATCAGCATTCACCGGGTCTGCCTCTTGCTCTTTCTTTTCTTCTTTATCTCAAAGATAGTGAATTACCTGGACTCACCCCAGCTCTTCTGCCTCATCCCCTGTGTCACTGAGAGACTCTGTGGCAGGCTTCCTGCCTCCGCTTCCTGATTGGTCCCTCACCTTCCTGGCCACCAACCTCCAACCCAGTGCTGTCCCATACGGTACTCACTAGTCAGGTTTGGCTCTTTAAATTCTAGTTAAAAATTCAGCCCCAGTCACACCTGCCAATTCCAAGTGCTCACAGACCACCCGGGCAGGTGGCTACGGCATTGGACAGCGCAGACTTGGGCCCATTTCACCATCACAGAACTTTGCTACACAGCCCCGTCTCAGTCCCTCGCCCACACTCCAGTGTGTGCTCCATGGCTAACTGTGCAAAGCCCTTTCTCTCCCGACCCGACTCCCCCAGCCCCCTCAATGCAACCTCGACCTCCACAAAGCTTCCTCTGACCCTTGGAGGGTCCATGAGACGATCCCTCTCGGGGCACTGGTGACGTTCTGGGCCTCTCTTTATCATTGTACCGATTATCGGGAGCAGCAACCATCTGGTCATTTGTCTTTTTCACCCACAAGGGTGCAACCTTGAGGACAGGAGTTAGTTCTGCATGTCAAGACGGTGATACGTGCATTTAATCACCCACTCACTAACTCCATAGGTGTTTCCTGAGCACCACTAGGACATGCACAACACTACGTGTGCAACCAGCAAAAACCTTTCATGTATTGAATGCTTATACTCTAGATAAGTGTTTGTGACTAAGTGTCTGTTGACTACGTAAATCTTGACTGTGATTCCGGAGGACCCATGTCAGGGAAATCAACCGATGTGCGTTTGACATGACTTACCTGGCGGTACTGTCATCAACAGACCATTGGATTATGAAACCCATACCTTTACCTGACAGAGGTTGCTCTACTTTCTCCCCATGCAAGAACAGATGGGGGTGGAGAGAGGGGCAGAGCCATCAGTTGATTATAATCATCAGGTAAGAAGACTCTATTTCTCCTTTGCTCAAAATTTTATCCTACACCTAGCAAAGGGCTGAAAACATAGCAGGACCTCAGGAAACACTTACTGAGTGGATGTTATGTGAACAGAGGTACAGATTTGCTTCCTGTGTTCTTTCATCATAAATCAACGACGTTCCTGAAAAGGCCCTCTCTAATGCAAGCCAAATGTCTTAAAAGCTTTGTTTTTGAAACTAGATTAATTTTTAAAATACATAAAAGACATACAGAAAATGATGCAGTATAAATAAAATGCACCTTTAAAAAATATTTTAGAATTACGATGCTGGAAAAAAGTGGCAATTACCCACTTCATTAAGTTAGGCAGTTTTCACCATACAATTCTTCTTTTGTGATACATCCCTACATTACAGGGAGGAGACCAAACTATAATAGTATAAATATTTTAAAAGTGATACTGAAGATATAAAGCAGCCAAAATTGCATCATGCTTGCTCTTTGAGTACTTTCAGAAACATACATAGAGCATCAGCAATTTGAAAGATATCAAGAGAGAAAAATGCGATAGAAGATTATGGATTGAGTGTCCCGTATCATTGCTTTAAGGAGTAATTCTCATAAAAAGCATGTGCTTTAAACTGAAGAGCTTCCTGGGCCAAAAGAGACAATGTGGTATGGAATATTTTGCATGAATGATGAATCTAGTTCACTGAGACATCCAAAACTCAATTTTTTCCTATGGCACGTAGCAACTTCAAATCATCATTTAATTAATTTACAGTAATCTGAACATAAATGTTCTTGCATTGAACAGAATAAGCAAAATTCTATGTTATATGTTATTCATTAACTGTCAGTAAAGTCGGTTGTCAACAAGCCATCAATAGGACAAGTCCTCAGCGTTCGTGGGGAACAACAGAACCTTGACTTATTTAAACTCTTTTATGGTGTCTCTGGTCTCAGCCTGTCTTTTATCTGCACTTAATTCGTTTCAAATTATTTAATTCTTATTTACTTTGCACCATTTGTTCAATATTTAGACCAAACACTATGTCCTTGGCAACTCACACACCGTGTTTTGAAACCCATAAATGAGATGAGTCAACGAGAATGTGACATTGGTGTTGCTACGTGGCCTCCATCCAAACCTCTCTCCTCTACCTGATTTCAGTGTGGATTTTAGTGCGGCGGGTGACGTTCACACGTAATGAACTCAGGAAAAGAACTGCATGGGTCATATGGCTTTGATCAGCTGGCTTCCAGAATAGTGCCTTAAAATGTTTATTAGAATAAAAAAGATATTCTAGAATGCAAGCACAGGAAAATTCCCTTTTTAATTAAATAAGTGAAAATTAAACCAAAGGAAAAGAATTTTGTTAAAAATATTAGGTTTTATATATGGTTGCCAAAACCTATGATCAAGTTGCTTTCAGTCATACACCCAGTCACAGATATAGGTAAATGTGTGCACACACATTCAAATTCATGGTTAATATTTTAGGAGCATCAGCGTAGATTTGTGTCTGCTTTTCAAACTGGGCTTCCTCTAAACTTGGCATATACAGTGCTGTGTCTTTCCACGTTACAGAAAGTAATGCACAATTTCTATTAATACAAAGATACGAAGGAATAGGATGCAAAGTCTGTACACACTTCCTGGCACTTAGACGTTCTCTAACAAATATTAAGCAGTTGAATCATCAATGAATCTGGTTTTAAGGTAAAGTGTTTTGGGTTTGTTGAAGTCAGGTAATACCTTAGACATCCGGGAATTAACTGTCATCTACCTTTAAAAAGGTTTTAAGAGGATTTAAGAGAGAGTTACACTATCAAATGATTCGACACAAAACTAAAATCACACATATCAAAATAACAAGTTCACATACATCATCAAAATCGCAAATGTAAATATCAGTGTCTCACAGGGAGATGATGTCCTTATTATCAACAAACTAAATTACTCTCAAAATTGACCCCCCAAATGGCCAGAGTACACTATGACTCACGTAAATGTGTATGGAAAACACTGTGACGAGGCAAAGCAAAGTGAAGACTCCTTGTTCAGTATAAGTGAATTAATTATTCATGAAGATTCACACTAGGTCAACTCCTACTGCAGTGCTGGCCAGAATTAAAGAACAGCTAACTTTAGATCATTATGACCATGAGCTAATTACTTTACCTGGATCGATTCATTTCATCCTCATGATAAAATGATATCACTATTATCCCACTTTACAGAGAAAGAAAATTAGGCCCCAAAATGTAAAGTAACTTTTGTGCAGATTCACAGCTCAGCTGGGGGGACGCAGATGTAGCCGGTGCGGGTCCAGAGGCTGGGTACCTAATCTCTGCACTCCTCACCCTCTCTGCGTATCAGCGAGAAAAATCTCCCTGAGTAAGAAAATACAGTTACCCCGGTTGTATGTCAAGGATACTAGTTCACAGTATTTGATAGTTACAACTGATATTCAGATCACACCTGTGAGCTGCTATGTGTGTTTGCATGTTAACTCTTCATTAAACAGAGTGTCATGCGGGTCAGTAGTGACTCATGCTTCACCTTCTGTGCGCAAGGAAACAGAGACGCAAGCACAGTTGCCTGACCGGATGGAGGGCGTTAGGAATGGGATGCGCATCTCCCTGCGCCCAGCGCACCGTCCCTCGAGGCTTGCTTCTCTGAGCGGCTAACGAGAGGCCATCTCTCTCCCTCCGATATCCCTCTGGCTGAGTTAGGATTGAACTGTTCCTCTCAGGAGTTGCGTTATAAATAAATTTAGAAAATATCTGTGTAAATATAAAATCAGAATGTGCTGGGTTGGCCAAAAAGTCCCATTTGTTTTTTCTGTAAAATAAAAGTCACATTTTTTATTTTCACCAGTAACTTCATTGATTTTGATATTTTGAGTATGTCGTCTCTCTCTTGCATTGTATAAAGCTGATTGTACTTTATTAATGTCTTAATTTGATCGCTATCAACTTCAGCTGGTCTGCCCAACTGTGGAGCATCGTCCAGCAAGAAATCACCAGCATGAAACTTTGCAAACCACTTTTGACACGTTCAATCATCACAGCACCTTCTCCATACACTGCACAAATCTTTCTTTTCATTTTGGCTGGGTTTTTACCTTTCTTGAAATAATGAAACATAATATGCTGAAAATGTTGCTTATTTACTTCCATTTTCAATATTAAAATGTCTACACAAATATTCACCAATTTTGATAAGTTTTTCTTTTTAAATGCGCATTGACATGACCATGATCACAATAAAATCTAACAAAATTGTTCCAAATGAAGACAGAAACAACTGACCACTCCTAGAGACGTCTTACAGGAAAAAAAAAACAAATGAACTTATTAGCCAAGCCAATTATTGTGAGGTAGCATCATTATTTTCATTATTGCTGTTATAGGGGAAAAAGAAACAGGATCATTTACAGAAAGAAGGAGGCCTCTCTCCCTTTCTTATTAAACTGCATTGATTCAGTGCAAAAAAACAGGATGTTTTCCCAAGCAAGAAAAAGCATGTTAACTACAGGAAAAGCATGAAAGCGTTTTGCAAGGTCCTTGAGACAAGCCTGTCTGCCGGCACAGCAAGGCTAATGCACATTCCAATGCACCGCTCTCGATGTACTTCACTGTCTTTAAATACTGCTTTGCGGCTTCGTGACTTCCCTTCAACAGCTCTGACCTGTCTAAGGCAAAACCTGGTGAAGAATCAACTGTGTTGCTTCTTCTTGGCAGGAGCAATCACCCTGGCTCATCCACCCACAAAGCCGCATGTGCTGAGATGGCCCTTCCTCCCCAGCAGCATGTCCTTGTAAAGGGATCCAGAAACACAAGTGTTTTACCCATCGCTGGGCACTCCTATGGGGAGCTCATGTATCATCTCTCGGCAGCTCCGTTTCATTGTCCGCGCCTCACAGCATCGCTGCTGACTACTTTTTAAGTAATTTTACATCTGCTCTCAATGAGGCATTTACTAGGGAAAACAGTCGATAAAATTATATACATATTTGCTGAAGTCTTGCACCATTAATCAGATTCAAAAATGAAAAAATACAGCTACAATGGCATAATTCCATGCGCTCATTATCCACCATTTGTAACAGCCTTGCTCATTTTTCTCGTGACTTATCCCCCTGCCTTTCTCCCCCACGGGGCAGATGTCAACATGCTGCCGTCCCGGATGCGTCAGACGTCCTCTGCTTATCTGTGCTCTTGGCGCTCTTTCTTTGCTCATTTCACACACGAAAGGCCGTGAGTGCAGAGGCTCCGTGACTCCACCACCAGGACTCGGTGGGTACAAATGAGCCTCTGAAGGTCTCCACAGATCTGATACATGGATAACGCAACGCTTGCTTTGGAGAGCGACACGCCAAGAAAACAAACCTTCTCATGCGAGAGGACAAAGCAGTAAGTGTTAACTTATTTACTATCAATAACTGATTGTCAATACAACTCGATGAACAAAAATGTTCCGTTTTAATGAAAATTGCCCATGGAATTCACACGTCCATCCAGCTTTACTCTCAAAGACCCGAAGTCTCCACACAGTAAGTAACTCTCTGTCGCTCGGTAAGTGAACGGAGTCGACCTGAACTAGCCAAGCTGACTGTGAAGTAACCATCGCTCTCTTCTGTAAAATACTTCTTACCCTCCTCAAAGACTCCAGTCTGGGTGGAGGGTGGATTCAAATCTTTCTAAGGTTATTCTAGTATCTGCTGTGTCTGTTGTACATTACAGTCACTGCTGACGTGAAAGTCAAGTTCAATGTTCGAAATTCCTCACCAAAGCTGCTTCTTCTCCAATGGTGCCATCCCTCTCTGTCTGCCTCACCCCAACCAAGCCATCTCCACATAGGGACAAGATTTCACGTTCAGGTGACGTGGGGCAGAGGGCCTGGTCTACTGCCCGCTGGGCCACCCCTCACCTGCACACCAACGTCCCCTGTGCTGTTCTGTTAGCTGTGTAGTAAACCTTAAACACATTGCAAACAGCAACTTTATACTTGGCCCCTGGACTTTGTGGCAGACAGTTAGTGAGGTTTGTCTCTATGGTGTCTGGGGCTTCACAGGACTCACGATGTCACTCGGGGAACATAGTCAAGAAGGTTGCTCACTGTCACATCCAGTTCCTTGGGTGATGCGAGGGGGAGCTGACCTCAGCTGGGACATGACCAGGCTGCCCCATGTGGCCTCCTGTGGCAGCTGGAGCCCAAGGGGTCTGCCACATCAAGGATGTATTTGCTCCCCAAATACATCCCCAGTGCTAGTCGCAGCCCCCGTCCTCTCAAGGACCCTCGTGTCTGTCGAGGGAACTCTAAAACAGATCTCACGAAACATGTCATGGACATGCAGGGACACCTGGAAAACGGGATCATTTCCTCTCCGTCCTCAAGGCTCACATGTGAGCACAGTGCTTTCGGGAAGATTTAATATCAAGCTGACTTGTTTACATGGAAGCGTGAGGGCACCCAGGCCAGGAATACCCAGGCCAACCTCCTGTCCTTCCGCGTGACTGCAGGAGAGGGTTGGAGAAGAGGATTCATTTGCAGAATTTAATTAGGATTTGCGATAGTTGCTTATACTGAGCCTGTGGAGCTCTGTGAGCTAAGACTTCAGAATACCTTCTCAAAGTCTCTCCACCTATTGCAGGTAATAGAAAGTCTCTCAAGCGTATTTGTGGGCAAGGATGAGGTCACAAGCAAATGCATGAAATCCACGTTATGGAGAAGCGAAGGAACCGATCATTGCGCAGGAATTTTTTGGACACTCATGAATAGTAGGGTGGCTCTCAGCTCTTGGCTTACACACGCTTTAGTATGAATGAACCAGCAGAAGTGGTATTGACTCTCTGTAGACGTAAATCTGGCAGATGGAGAAATCTGTGACTCGTCCTGGCTGTTTGTAAAAAAAAAAAAAAAAAGACTTTGGTTTTCCTTGTTTTAAATATCTTAGTTGACTTGCAGTTTATTTTCACAAAGCCTATAAAAACCCCTGCTGTGGATACCCCTATTGAGTACAATTCTGAAATGCAAGCCAATGAACAGCAAACCTCTCCTGCAACTTGATCTTGAGAGGCTAAGAGAAGAAGGAAAGCTACAGACAGGCTTATTGGCATTAGAATGTCTTACAAAAATACCCTCTCTCCTTTCCCCTGGGGGAAGGGCATCGCTAGGGTAAACAGTTGTCAAGTGAGAGAGATGCTTGACAGTTAGGATCGATGTGGAAAGACAAGAAGGATCAAAAAGTTGGTTAGTACCTGGATTCCACTAACTGCGCATTAGCAGGCTTGTCGTTCCGCCCAAGCTCTCCGCAATCAGCCCTGCGTGCCGACTATTACTGTTCTCAGCGCTGCTATTATCATCATCGTCATCACTTCCTTTTATGAGACACCGAGTCAATGGGATGACAGAGAATTTAGAACTCTAACACTCTGAAAATGTACTTAATTATTTTCATCATCGTGAATTCATTCCCTGAAGGAGGCATAACATGTTTTTAAAACAGCAATTGTACAGAACAAAATAAAAATTAAAAAGAAAAAAGAACAAAGAATGAGAGAAAATATCGGATAACAGCGTATGTGTTTGTAGCCTTGCTCCTACTGCCGATGAGTGGGAGGTGAAATTTGCATGTTCTGTTACTGACCTTGAGGTACCTAGGATGGGCAAATAATGCCTGGAAGGTACACAAAACAGAATTTCTACATAACAGAATGTTTCCACCGAAGAATCCCGGGGTGGGAGGAAGCTTTAAGACGGTCATAATCACAGAATTGGCCACCGGGAGAAGAAGAAATGACCAAGGCCAGTGATGGTGAAAGTAAATGCTTGCACAAGGAAACCAAGAGAGCCCCTGGGTCCTCAAATTAAATCTGGAAGAGCTTCATTAGTTCTAAATAAGATGGGACGTCACTGAAGATCATCCGAACGCACTGGTGGAGCAAAGCCAGAGTGCTGAGGACAGGTGACCAAATGTGTAAGACGCAGGGGCCGTGGGAAGTTTCCATGCTTAGAGACTCAAAGGCAAAGCATTATGAAAAAAGGTTCTGAAATGTCTGCAGCAGTGCTAGTCAAGGTTGACAGATTTGTCAACAGATTTAGGAAATGACTTTACCACAAGGCTACTAAACAGTTCAAAGTCTTTTAAACTCCTCTTTCCTAGAGTTTGCAGTGATAAATTCTCTACCTATAATACGAGGAGCACAAAACTTTCTCAACTTGGACGCTTGCATTTCAGAGGAGCGAATACATGTGCACTCTTGTTTACCAGCCGTGAGGCAACGTCGGTGAGAGCTTTCACCCTGAAACAACGATATTCTGGACTCCTTCTGTTTCTCTATTTTTCACACTGCATTCCACGTGAACTGATGTTCTCCCAGTGGGAGCCCACGGGGATTGCACATTTGATCCCTAACCCTCTTCCTCCTGTCGGCACACAGTAGGAGCTAGTGAATGTTTATTAAGTAAAAGACGAAAAAAATATGCTTGTAGAAGGGTATAGTGACAGACACTGCCCATGTGCATTTTGACTTAAGAAAAAGCAACATACTGGACACGGCTGCTGAGGGGAGTAGCCTGTTGACCACCGTGTTCCGGGGGACAGGAAGGTGTGGTGGGGACAACAGGCCAGGTCGTGCCCCAAACACACAGTCTCTAGGCAAATCGAATCGCAGCTCATCGAGGCAACAGGCCCTTCCACATAACGCCTGGCCTTTCCCAGTGGACACTTTCCTCAGTGAAACCCCGTATCACTCTGTTCTGCTTCATCAGGACCAGGCTGTAGGCTCCTTGGGTTTCCACTCCAAAGTGACTTTCTCCAGGAAGCCACCTTCCCGGTGTGCCCCCAGCCCCAGGCAGGCGGCCTTCTTCAATGCTTCTGCAGCTCCCCACGCCTCCACTGTGGGTCCCATTTATCACCCTGAATGCAATTTCCTGTTTCTTGTGTCTCCCCCCAGCCTGTAAACTCTGATGGCACATTGTATTTTGTTCCTATGCATATTTCCAGGAAGAAACACAGTGCCGTCACCTGAGATAGACCCTCGTTGCTAATTTTCCTCCAGCCTCAGACCCAATATGCTGGATTTCTCCATTCCGCCCCTCTTCCAGCAAGAACAGGGTTCTGTGCCCAGTCCTCCTGGAATGGTCTCTGGCGACTACAGGGGGACTTTTCTGTATTCACGGTAAGTCCCGAAAAGAAGAAAACACCTTACCTCATGGGATGGCACCCTGTCTGCACATGGCGCCTGGGGCACTGTGCCCGCTGGAGCCAGAGCAGAGCCTGATGCGCTAACGTGGCAGAGACAGAAGGGCAAACACCACCCAAGAGCTCAACAACGCTGCGGAACTGCCGCCCTGGATCTGCCACCACCCTGCTGAGGACCATCAGTGACGTGAGAAACCAAGGTGAGTATTGGAGGAGCCCCTAACTGACCTGCCACAGCACCCACGCACCAGGACCGACCGCAGAGTCCGGGGCCTGCTCAGCACACACCCCGGGGCTGTGAGAAGAGATGCAACGTCAGCCACACCGATGTCCCCAGGCTCAGGGGCAGAGGACACGTGCCCTGCCTTCATCGGGGAGTGAATCCACAGACCACGTGGGGCTTCATCAGAACTCTCCCAGGGCCTCGGGCGCCTGTCAAGCCCCCATGTGTCATCAAGGCCTAGTAAGCCCCAATGATTTATGACACCAGGAATGTGGTGGCCTGGCACTGAGCTGAGGTGCACACATGGCCCGAGGTAAAGCTGAATGAACGCAACTCAGAATATGCATCACTTCGTGTTTACACTGTGACTTTGCTTCTAAGATCTGACAAGGTAAGTTACATGAAGTGGTATTTTTGGACGTTGAGTCTGATGTCAATATGCTACATTCTATGGGGCTATCAAAGACGCATATGAAACAAAATAATAATAGGTAAGACATATTTCTCTACAGAGGCAATATGCTAAGCTCGTCCTGTTTATTCACACCTCTGAGGTATATGTTATTACTGTGGTTTCATTCCCATTTATAGATGCAAAAATGAGTTATAGAGGTCAAGTAACTTGACCAAGGTCACCCTGTTCGTGACAAGCCAAGATGTAGAGTACACAGGATTAGGTTCTGTGCCGTCGCTCCTCAAAAATACTGACAACGCAGAACAGCATCTGATTGCACAGCACAAGGAATATTCCAGAAAAATGATTGACAGGAACTCTCCTTTCCTGGGCATATTCATGCAGAGACTAGAAAATCCAACTAACAGATAGAGGGCAGAGAAGTGCTCCGACCCGGGAGGAAAGCTAACGGAGGGATGTACAAAATGCCATTCAATATAATTGCCTTTGAGCTTATGATAAGCTCAGATAAGGATATTTCTGGAGGATGGAACATTGTAGGTCTTCATGGAGAAGCAGAATCCTACGTCACACCCGAAAGAGAGTTTTGGTGTGGGAGACCCTGAGGTGTGTTAGCCCCGAGCTTCCACGGGCTTGTCTGTGGACACAGTGTGATCTGGTCGCACACCCATCATTCTGCAGCACTGAGCGGATCGGACCAACCCACCTGTACAGACAGGTAACTGCCCCTCACTCATCCGTCAGCCTCCTCCTCCACGCAAACTGTCCTCACAGGAGACGAGCTGCCAGGGCAAAGGTGCCAGCTTTCCATCAAGGACCAGGAGCCTGAAAATAGGCACTTCAGGGAGAAAAACAAAGAAGCAGACAGGGGTCTGGCTGGTTATCTGTGACCACTCTGCCCGAAGTTGTGATGGAGACACAACACACGTGCTAGATGCAAACCAGCGTGCGGCAGCGGGAACCATGCCGGGACAAGCAGAGCAGGACCCCAGGCGGCTGCCCTGGGCGAGCTGAGTGGACTGACCCCGCCAAGCTTGCCAGGTCACTCCGCACTGTGACAAAGCGCACTGAGTCGTTTTCCTGTGGCTCAGAAGCTGTCTTGCTGGACACTTTTGTGAAGCAGCTGCATTGCATGCTTGACCACGGCCACAAGAACCAGAGAGACAGCAGTAAAGGGCCCGGTGCCGTACGGTGCTCAGCTGCATGGGGTTTGTTACATCCATCGGCTGCGTGTCTGGGCAGAATAGTGACCTGGAACGCAAGGTGATGTCCAGGAAGAGTGTTTTGTAATGTCAACGTGCTCCCAAAGAACCTACTACTGACATTGGGGCCAGAAGGAGAGACAGACGCCTGATGAGACAGCCCCTGGCAGCCGCCCCCACAGTGCCGGATACAGTGGGAACCAGAGGTGGTGCCGGCTCATGGACACCGCTGTCCCAGCATCCCTTCCTAAAGTGAACGGCTGAATTCTGGAGCCAAAGGACACTGCAGCTCTGATGCTGACTCTGTCCTTATTTAGAAAATGTGCGAAAAAACGGCGCTTGGAGCTGCTCGTGTGACAAAGCCCGGGGCTGCTCTTCCAGCAGAGCCCTGAGGAGCCCCCACAGTCCCCAGAGCTGGGGTGACCCTCGTGCCTGGCCCCCGCGGGGGCTCTGACACTCAGAACATCAAACCCAGACTCTGAATGACGACACTACTGAACTTTTCTGACAATCTTAGACTGTGTAAAAAATAAACTATGCAATGTAGTCGAAATGGCATGCATTTGAATGATGCATTGGAGTTTTAAATATGCATTTTAGCCGGTGCTTACTCATGTATTCCTGATGCATATTATAATAGAATACCTTGCAGCTGCTATGAAATTTGAAACTCAAAATCAGTGGCCAAGAACGGCATAATCCTTGCCCTCAAGGGGCTTACTCACATTTCAGCAGGAGCCAGCCAGAGGACACCCTCCGGGGGACTCTGTGGACAATAGAGTCAGCAGTCAGCAACGCCTGTAAGTCTCAGGGGTTTGTTTGTTTGTTTTTTCTCTTCCTGTCTCTGCCACACACACCCTTCGGCTTCTTATGCCTTGTCAGGGCATCAGATTCTATTCCAAGTAAAATGATGAGACGTGGCAGGATTTTAAGCAGGACATGGAATGAATTAGTTCAACATTTAAAAGCACCCTTTTTGCATGGCACTGTCATGATTTTTATTCTGGCTAAAACAGGAAAAGGAAATTCATTGTCGCCTCTATTCAAAGCACAAGGAAACTGAGGCTCAGAGAGAGCCCCATCTTGCCCATGGAAACCCAGCGAATCAGAGAGAGAGAAGGGGCATCAAACCCAAGGCTGCCTCCTCCAGGGCCTGGTGCTGTTCCTTTGCACCGCTGCGGCCTCTGTCAAGCCTGCCTGTAACCAAGTTACACACAACAAAAACCAAATGTCAGATGGGAGCGTTTTCTTTAAACATCCACATACCTAACATTATTACTGATTGGGCCGGTGGCATTAGGTTGAGCCGATGAGAAATGAAAACATGGCTGAAAATGCACTTAAAAGATTTACTCCAAAATAAGAATAATGAAATGTTTCAAATAAAAAAGATTGAATCTGATGGACTGAAATAGGTTGCATGTGACCAGGCCAGCAAGGTTCCATTTAAACGTTCCATGTTAAATCACTCTTTTCCATTTCTTTCTGTAGACAGGAAATAATCTGTCTGGAGAGTCCCCTGCCTCAGCCCGCAGCCTACTTCACTGGGCTTGCCTCAGCTCAAGGTCGGCCATCCCTCCGTCAAGGTCACTCTGCACTATGTGCCCCCCTTGCTTTTCATGGGACCTCTAGCATCGACCACAGTGCCTACCACACAGAAAAACGGCACATTTATCACTAATGCCATTGCTTTAAACGCATCAAAACCACAATGCTATAAGCAGTTAGCATGTTGAGGCTGAGTTAGAAAATGTTAGGGTACTGTCCAGAACAAAAGAAAGGGCTGAGGAAATAAAATTAGGGAAGCAGTGCAAAAGCACCTTAAGAAAATAATCAATCTTACAATTAAGAAGGAATGAAGCCTCTATTTCCGCTGGCTTCGATGTCTAGACACTTTGACCGCCCTTTGGCAAAAACAACTAAAGCTGTTGGATAAACTTTAAGAATATATTTAAATAACCTTAGCTTTCTTCAAGAAATGAAGTCGTAGTAGCCCTGGCTGGTGTAGCTCAGTGGATTGAGCGTGGGCTGGGAACCAGAGGGTCCCGGTTCGATTCCCAGTCAGGGCACATGCCTGGGTTGCGGACCAGGTCCCCATGAGGGCCATGTGAGAGGCAACCATACATTTCTGTTTCTCTCCCTCTCTCCCTCCCTTCCCTTCTCTCTAAAAATAAATAAAAATAAAATCTTTAAAAAAAAAAAGAAATGAAGTCATAGTCAAAGCCCCCAAACAAAGGGCAAGTTTGCCTCCACAGAGCTGGGCACTGCACAGAAACCAAGCTGCCCCCTGAAGACACTGACTGAACGGGTTTTTCCATTTTTCCATCACAATTACTGCCTTCTAATATATGATTGTGAGCCGACACACAAGTGGCAGAACACATGAGACAGACGCCATTCCTGTACAACTCAACACAGCTGAAACTGAAAGCACACTGTCTCACCGCGTGCACAAGACATATCAGCAACAGTGAGGCCTCCTACGTACCACGTTCAGAAAAACAGCCACCCCTGTGTAGGAGGGTGGGGGGGTCTGTATATTAAAACTAGGGTGAAGCAAAAAAAAGAATAAAGGCAAAGTATTTTTCTTAATTAGGATGTGTGTGTATATACATACATATATACATGAATGTTAGTTATATAATTGTTATTTATCCATTAGACATAATCTAATTTTTTTAATTGTAAATAAAGCCCAGAAGAAGCAACAGCTTAAATCGTTACTATAAATTAAATTCTGAATGCTGAACTACGAGCATTCATATCTCCTGTTTTATTTTATTCAGGTACCAAAAGCCCCGAGAATCATCATCATTGTTCCCAATTCTACAGATTCCCTGGCTCCTGTGTCCCAGTGGCCAGGCCTGAGACAGAAGCCCTCCCTCAGGCACACCAGCCACAAGGCCCACCCCTCCCGGGAGCCCCGTGTCAGGCTCATGCCTCAGGTGTCCCTAAACACGGTCCACGGTCCACATTCCACCTCGTATTTAAAACAAGAGTGAAAACACACTAGGTCTGAGCTTCTTCAGGCTTGTCATGACCTTTTCACTCAAACCTATTTGATCATTAAGAACGACAGAATGGGTCCAAAATGGAGTCACTTACACTAAGCCCCATGTCACCAAACAGGCTTAATTACAGTTTCTGCTTTTCCAGAAATGGAATCTTCAACCAGCCAATCAGGATCCACCGGATCAGCTGGGGCTCCGCCTTACGGACCCCTGCTGTCTCCTAGGGCTGCTCTGCAATCACCAACCGCTTTCTTTGCCCTATAACCTCCTTGCTCCTTCTGCCAGTGAGGCTTTCATTTTCTGCTGCTCCTCGGAGCTCCTCTCCACGTGCTAGACTGGATGCTGCCTGATTCAAACTGATTTTTGCTCACATATAAACTCTTCCAACTTCCAGTATGCTTCAGTTTACCTTGTAACACTATCTAAGATGCTGGTAACTGAGGGGAAGCAGGAAACCTTCAGCAGCCCGGCTTTCACAAACATGCTGGATGGCTGATTCAGTTCATTCACAAGGAGGAATGGCCCCCAGCCTGCCATCTGCAACAACACTATCAGCAGGGATGTGTCAAGTGCCCGGGAAAGAAAAGAAATGTGCCTTCAACAGAGACGTAACGTGGTGAAAGATGAACAAACAAAGTCCTCATCTTTGAATACGCTGTATTCAAAGAAGGTAGCATAGTTTGCTTTTCTCCCTCTCACCTTTAAACAAGTTTGAGTTATGACTACTGAATGCCGCATTCCCCATTGCAAAATTACCCCCTTCACATGTCCGTCCATCCATCCATCCATCCACTCAGAGGCTGTGCATCCAGCCGTCACACCACAGGGTCTGGAAGATGTTGTCATCTTCTTCAGAGGAAGCACTTTTCTCAGAACTAATGACCCTGTTTGTCAATAACT
Organism: Micronycteris hirsuta; assembly: GCA_004026765.1. NCBI lineage: Eukaryota > Metazoa > Chordata > Mammalia > Chiroptera > Phyllostomidae > Micronycteris > Micronycteris hirsuta. Next base: position 31,846 of record PVJI01007039.1, read on the forward strand.
CAGGAAGTATGACCTTCAAATGTTTTTGAGTAAATGTTTTTGAAAACCCATATGCCAATAAAAAAGTGAAACTTAAGAAAAGCCTAAGCTTTGCGGTGTGATACTTTCCCCATCCTGGGTTAAGCTGTTTATAACGAAGGACTTGATGAGCTGCACAGGCAGCTGGACGAGCTTGCTTCCAATAGCCACTTAGCAAAGCAGGTCAGCCGTCCGGCAGTCTTTGTCCCACTCCGGCCTCGTGACTGTGAGGGAAGGACCCTCAGTCGAGAATCAGAACACATGGAATTCAGGGCATGGGCTCTCGCGAGCTGAGAAAATGATCCAGAACTTGCCTTTCCATACTTGGAGGTGGGGGACAAAAACGAGTCTCACAAAGCTTACTAAGAATTAAGTGACACGTTACACATGATTACCCACTAGATGATGAAGATATATAGGAAATCTAAGGCATCACCAGAGCAAGGTAGTGGCCAAGATGGATAGAAGTAAAAACATTGGAAGTCATCACCTCTGACCTATATGACAGTCAAGAAATGGTTAACACAAAGAAAACCAAAGCTGAAATGTGAAACTTGGGTGTATCAGAAATCGCAGGACTGGCACAGGCATTACAAGGGTGAGAAAATCTAGGCACCCGTTGCCAGCTTCGCACAAGGGAGCTGGCGGGCACACTCAGCATTCCCCCAGGAAGTGATGAAGTGGGAATCCGGGCTCCCCGAGCCAAATTCTGCTGTTCGCTGCCGCGGCTGCAGCCAGGCCTCAGCTTACAGACCGCTTCAGTCCCCAACGAGCCGAGGGATACTGTGCCGGTGTGAGTCCAGGGACAAACGCACACTTTTTAAAATGATAAACAATTTAAAATCTCTGGGATTTGCGTCATCAGGGAGCACTGACCTTATCCAGTAGCTATTTAGAAATAGCCAGGGCCCATTTCTGACCTGGGAGGCAGCAAAGTGAGGCCAATGTCAGCCACAGGGATCGCTCACGCGCGTGCCGATGTGCTCGGATTTGGAACAAAAACCCAGCGACCTCTCTGTACGTTCCTTCCGTGGACCTTATTCTGGTGTCAAGCCTAGGAGCTTTTGGCCCAGGCCTAGATCTAAGATTCTGCGTGCTTTTTTCCTCCCCAAAGTTGCAGTATTGTTTTACATTTCCCTTTCCCTTCACGGTCCATTTTGAGTTAATTTTTATTTGATGGGCGTTTTTGGTTGCAAGTCATTTTTTGCCTACAGGTGTCAATTGCTGCAGCTCCGTTTGTTGGAAAAAGTCTCCTTCCTCCAGGGAATTGGATTTACACATTTCTAAAAAACCAGTTGAGCACATATTTGTGAGTCTATTTTTGGGTTCTCAGTCCTGCTTCATGCATCTATGTAACTGTCCTCAGCCAATGCCGTATGGTCTGGATCACTACAGTAGGCCTTACAATGGTGTAATCTCTCATTTTTCTTTGCCAAGAGTATTTTAAGTTTTCTAGGGTATGTGCTTGTTCATATCTATAAAATACCTTGCTGATATTTTGACAGGAATTGTATTAAAGCTATAAATCACTTTGGGAACAACTGATATCTTTACTATGTTGATCCCTTCGGAGGAAAATTGACAACTTTGCTAACTGAGTCTATCAGTCCATGAACATAGTATGTCTTCCAGTTCTTCGGGTGCTGTTGATTTCTGTCATTGAGCTCGAGTAATTGTCATTCTACAGATTTTGCATGTGTGCTATTACATGTGTATCTGGTATTTCACATATGTTGGGGTGGCTGTAAGTAGTATTGTGGGTTACTTTAATTGCGATTCAATTAACATATAACATTATATGAGATTAAAAAAAGTTCAGAACATAAAAAGAGAGAAAAGAAACATCCTAAAAATTTATGAGAAATCTTATTAGAATAGGGGTGAGTCACTTCTATAACAAATCCAAAATAATGGTGCTTTCCTTAAAGAAATGGCATGCTTACTATCTTCTTCTATTTATTTTTTAATCAAATGCATTTATTACACTTTTGTATTATTTTAGCATGGAAATCTATCTTTTCTCAAAGAAAAATTTTAGACATGCCAACTTGCAACAAATGAGCCTATTTTTTCTCCAAAAATAATCTTTCTATAGGTTTTTTTCTAAAACTTATAACCACTGGTATATATCTAATTTCATGATTCTATTGAAATCATGCAGTCTTGCATGATCTATGCAAGATCACTATTGTTTACAATCATTTCTGACCTTGTGTGGAAATTACATTTTAAGAGAGCTGATTGTAAATAACTGATCTTTTTTAAAACCTGTTTTGTTGACAGAGACGTGAAAACAAAAGAAGTGTGGTGAGCAGAACCCAGAAACCCTGGGTGCTGGAGTGCACCCATCCGGTCAATTATCCACTTGGGTGCTGCTCTGAAGGCATTTTACAGCTTAATTAAGGTCCCAAATCAATTTTCCTTAAGATCAGGGAGATAATCCGAGTGGTACTAATTGAATCACAAATTGGTTGTTAGATGAATAGAAGGTACCCAACTAATTGGTTATATGGAAGTAGAGAACTTTTTAAATAGGTAAGGATAAATAAAAATAGAAAAGTTAGAAAACTTTTATATAGTTAAGTAAAACTTGATGCTATGACAGAAGAAGAAAAGGCCAAAAGTTCTCAAACACAGTATTGTGTGAAATTCTAAAAGCTCTACGTGCCCCAAATTACCCACAGAGAGAGAGGAGTCACGGATTTCTATGACTTTTAACATCACTGTGTATGTCTCAGCGACGACAGAGAAAACCCAGGGTCTAACTCTTGCTGTGCACAGCCACACGCTACTGTCACTCTATCCTAACAGTCCCCCATTACCTCACGCCCAGCACCGAGGCCAAGTGCCTGGAACACAGCTCGACCCGTGTTCACGAAGGGTCGGACCGGACCCGCTGTCCCTGACTCTCGCTGACCAAGCCGCACTCTTCTCCCCGCTGGGACCCGCCTGTCCCCCTGCCGCGGTGCTGCCGTCGCTCCAGCAGCAGTTGGCACCCGCGTCCCCATGGTGAAATTGAAGGCATGGTGCCCTCATGCAGTGCCCCTCTGTGGACTCGGAGACTGCTTTCTCTCTGAAATGGTCTTGCTTCCTGGGTTCCTGGCGTCCTCCTGCCCAGTGTGTCTCCTCTTCAGTGTCCTTTGGAGTCCCTTTGAAGGTTCTTTCTCCTTGGCTCGTGGGGTCCCAAGGGCCCGCCCTGCCTGACTGTCCTCTGTGTACGAGACTCCGTGGGCTATCGATGTGCGTCTTGGGCAGGCAGCCTGCTTGCCAGTGAGTGAGGTGACCTGTTCCGTCTCCACCAGCTACTATTGGTCCAAATGCAATCCCCTCCATGCTTCTAGTCCTTTACCTCCCTTCACTGGGGACCTGAAGGAATTCAGGGTTACCATTGAGAGTCCTCACACAGGCTTAGGATGATCACTTACACTCAGGTCCCTTTTTCTCTGACTTCCAAGTTCTTGCCCAGGGTCCGCCCACAGCCGGGTCTGCTGTAAGTCTAACCTCAGGAGGATGCAATGGACGCTAATGAAAAATGAGCTGCTGAGAATCAGAAATACCTTGAATAGAAAACTACTTGGTTTCCCGATGTGGACAAAATAAGCTTAATGGTCTCTGAAAACACCAAATAAAGAGGGAAATAATTGCTTCATCTTGTTGAGGGTAGTGATCTCTGAAATTGGATAAAATAAAACAGAGGAATCAGCTGCTTTCGCCATCGAGGGGAAAATTAACAAAATAATACAAATTGGTGAGATGTTCCTTGCCTATCCAATCCAACCTGTTCATTTCAGACAGGAGCAGTTTTTGTACACTCACTGATTAATAGCAAACATATTATTTTTAAATAAACTCATATTAATACATCTGTGAACTACCTAACATATCCTATCGCATTGAGCTATTGATTAATTATAGCCTGGGTAGGAGAATGCAGGGCTTTATAATCATGTGAATGAATAAAAATGAGACAAAAATCGTGTTTGCTGAGCGTTGCCTTAGTGACTGCCATTACATCCTACCACAGCGACGAGCTCAATCACAGTAAAGTTGGGAGAAGTAAATTATTTGCAATATCACACTCCACTTGGGGATCTGCTTAAAAGTAAACCAATTTACGATAAACACTGACAAGGAAAAAAATGCTTTATTTCTACCCCTTGAAAAAGTATCTTTGAAACTTTAGCATCAGTAGTTTGTACATTTAGGAAATATTGAACGTAAAAACTGAAAGAAATGCCAGGCAATTTCCCACCCCCCCAAAAAAAAGCAAAATAACTTGCAAATGTCCATAGGTTAACTAGAAACACTGCTTAACTCATCACGCAGGCTTAATATTTCACTGACTAAACCTAATGTTCTTTCACTAAGCAATAGAAGTTCAGATTACATTATGCTCATTTGTTTTATACCCTAGTTTTTCAAACAGGCTTAAAAACACTCACTGGGAAGAAAGTCTGTCTCCTTTTTATTTTTACAATGAAACCATATTCATGATAATCATATCTAGCACACTGCTCCAGGCACTGAACAGTTCACTCACTAGTAAAACCCGAAATTAGACTTTGCTTTGTATTTCACGAGTTTCATATCCAGAAAGACCTCCTGAGTTTAGCTCAAATAAACCCTTAAAAATTTTAATGAGAACAAATTAGTTTTACAAATGCACATACAGATGGAACATAAAATCAGCTGTCTTTGGGGACATCATATCCACAGACACGTAATTAATCATAGCCACGAAATACAATAGAAATACCGCACATCCACATTTTGAAATGAAAGTGCGGACGCATTTGATTCATTCCACCTGACAACCCAGAACCGTCCAAATCAAACATGAGCCTTTTGATTACAGAGCAATCAAGTCTCTAATTAGGGCTGGCAGTCCCCCCCACGCCTCCTATCATAATCACTGCCGCCTGCGTGGTGACAGTGTGAAAGGAAGCTGGCTGGGAAAACTAATGGGGATAAAAATGACTTAAAAAAACCAACTGTGGTAGAAGTGTGATTAACCCAAAGAGCTCTAAAATTATAAATTTCAAAAGATAAACATATATGCTTAACCGCAAACAATTAGAATTTTAAAACAGGGAACTTTGCATTTCCCCTTAACCCCAAGACAAGGAACAGAGCTGGCAATCCGCGTTAATGATTATTTTATGAAGTAACTTCCCAGCCTATGTTTTCTCAGATTAGACCTCTCTTCTCAACTTTGCCCTGCACTTGATTACCCTCTGGATATCTAAATTTATGCACTTCTTTAACACCTGAAATTCAGCATGCCAAAAGCAAACTCCTACTGGCCTCTCTTCAACTGAGAAACAGCCTTACCTTCTTCCCACACGTCTATTTTAGAAGCTTTAAAGTCAGCTGTAACTAGCCCGTCCACCCGAGGAATTCGCCTCTGCAATACTGTCTGCCCCCATCCGCTAGGTCCACGGACACCACCCCCTGCCCCCGCCCCGTTACAGGTCCGTGTTGTCTATCTTCTGGCCTGGCAATGGCTTCTTCCCTGTGGAAGATGGAGAGGAAGCTCCCCTCCCCGCCCCACGCCACGCCACCCCACCGTCGTCTGCCTCCTTGAAAACGCAATCCATGAGCCCGCACCCTCACCTGGTACTGCCAGCTCCTCCCTGTGCCCTGAGGAAGGGCTTTGAAAACCGCCCCGGGTGCACAGACATGCTCAGAGATGGGTGGCGTAAAGGAGGGGTGGGTTCTGCGGTCACGCGTTTTAGAGGACCCCTGGTCTGGTGGTCACAACAGACATCAACAGCCCCCTTCGCTAGGGACCTCCAGTCTCTGAGACGAGAAGGAGCACAGGCAGCCCCGAGAAGGAAGAGCAGGGCTCAGCGCTCCCCGCACGTTCTTTGGCCACAAAATACTATCTCCAGTACATTTGCTCGTAGGCAGAGTAATAATACAATTTGGGATAAGTTGGCTTAGAGGATTCATTCTCAACTCCTTAATTAAAATTTTTTCTCTTGAGTCACATATCCAAATTTCAAATGGGTCCAGAAGAAAGAAAAGGATTTCAAACAGACAAATTCAGGGAAGAAGACACTACGGAGAAGAAGGGAGGGATTTAGACGCAGAGAAGCATGCCTGTTTTAAGGAAGTATCCATCGTCAGCGAGGGCACTCACTGCCTCTGCTCCGACTTCCATGTTGTAGAGTGTGTTTTCGCTCAGAGAAAATCAGAACAGGATTTCAGAGAAAAATAAGGACCTGGGTAGGCAAACCTTCCAAACTGGACTGAGTAGCCGCCCCTCTGAGGTGGTTCTCCAGCAGTAGATCAGGGAGAGACTTGGAGATAATTCACGTAAATATGGGACCTGATGTCTTGAACGACTTGGAACTCTTTCATGCCATGGAACATGAATATATCGATGCTGCCACCTCATTATGAAGTGATCACATCAAAACACAGGATACATTTTTCATACCAAGCAACATGCACCATAGGCCTCTCTTACCCTCCATCTCGGACCCTTACCCAGTCTGATCCCCCCCCAATGCCAATCCCAGGCGTGGCCTTGGCATTGGAGGCTGTGCGTGGCCGAGTGCATTTCCCACGGTGCTTGGTCCGTGAGGTCTCTGAAATAGTCACACTCACAGAAGGAGGACAGCGGTGGTTGCCAGGGGCTGGGAAAGGGGGAAACAGAGCTGTTGTCCGCCAGGTGTGAAGGCGAACGAGGGAGTCCGCAGCGCTGCCGTGTGACACCATGTCTGCAGTTCACGCTGCGATACTGTGCACCTACAACTGAGGGCCAGTCTCACGCTACGCATTCTTCCCAAACAAAACACTGTGAAACCCAGAAAGCTGAAATCCTTTTGTATTTCATCAAAGTCCAAATGCCTCTCCATCCACATGACAGAGTCACTGGCACCCAATTAACTGTCTCAAGGTAGTGGCTTCAAGATGTCAGTGACTCTTAGTTCTTCAATCTCTCAGTGTGTCCCGGGGACAGTGGTGGTATTAGTGCAAATTGAAAGCTTACCTTGCGCCAGGCCAACTATGGTCAACTGTGCATCTATTATCCCATTTAATCTTCTCAGTGACTTCATTTCACAGACGAGGACGGACACTCACGCAGTGGCAGAACGTGCCTGAGGTCTGGTTCTCGGCAAGCAGTGGGGTTCAGCCTGCACCCACCTGACCCTGCGCCCTTACCAAGGAGACATCCTATTTCCTGCCTCTGTCCTGAGAAAGACTTGCGTGAGTCACTCCACATATCCAAGCCCGACCTTCCTTTAATAAAGTAAGGCTTATTTCCCCTGCACAGGATGTTATTTATTTTTAAAAAGCTCTCAGGATGCTATCAATGCAGAGATGAGCCATAACGAGAAAGGTAACCAGCCATGGTAAGGAACTGCCAGCCTTGGGGATATGCTTCACCCCAAGATGGTATTTTGTCCCCTGATGCTGGGATCCATATGCAGTGAGCTGGGGACAGGATGATGCTGCAGTGAATGTCTGCACACTAATCCCACCTATGAATTCTTCCGCGGTTTCCTAAGAGGTAGAAATGTCAATCTTGATTCCCCGCAGCAGCTGATTAGCTAGCTTTAGTTCTAGAAAAACAGAAATAGAGTCCATTTTTTCTCTCAAACACAGAGAATCATTTGATGCAACCGTTTTGCATGCCCTTTCCCTCTGCATTTCTGGCTGAACAGCTGTTGTCTATCATGGTCTCAAACTTGTTAACTTCGATTTAATTAGCGCAGCAGAAACACTTAGAGCAAAGAGGCATCGGGACCGCAGGGGGTAGCTTTCCACCACGTGAGGCACACAAATTCTGAGAAATTCTTAAGGTCAAGTGCAGCCTTCAGAGTGAGAAAAAAACTTGAAGTCAATGATGAATCTGCAATGTTTGGATTTGGGGGGTTGGGGGTTAAGTGACACTGGGTACTGTCTCACCTGTCTAGCTCTGTGACATTCCAGGGAACTACTCAGAGGGACACTTCTCAGCAAAGACTGCCCAGGTTTTGTTTGTTTTCCTTCCAAACCAGGTAAAGCCAACCTGCAATGCTGAGAAAGAGAAATAGCACGTTATGTGCCTCGCAGATAGAACTATATTTGTAGAAGGTTCTCCCTACACTTAATGTTTGGAAAATGAAAGAAAGGGAAATTGAGTGGCTTGAAACCAGACAAACATTCAAGCAAGGTCGACACATCAGAGCCTCCATGATGCCATTTGATAGAGGAGGTGGTTGACAAAGCTCTGTGGTCATTTTGGAGCTCGGCACTCATCTCTCTTGTCTGGCAGCAACGAACGGTCTGCTCTGTCCACTGCCGCTGTTTCCAGATGCCTGGCGGTGTTTGCGCGCTGGCTAAGAGTCATCTGCAGAGAACACCCTGGCACACTGGGAGAGGGCTATGTGGGTGCCCAGCAGCATACCACGGGGCTATTTATTATTCCATCGGCAGCTCTAAGGACAGAGCAAATGGAGCTCGGGCCGGCATTTCTGATTGTGGAGTGTCACGATGCCTGACTTTGTAACCTTGCTTATGCAAATGCCCACATTTCCTTTTGATGAGGTGGCGAGGGAGGACCCTCGGTCTCATTTAACCATGATGAAGGCCTTTGGCAAAATGCTGGACATTAGCACGGAGAGGGCTTCTGAGGAAGACGCAAATGCCTGAGTCCCCCGCAGCTGGTTGTGGTCTCAAATTCCCAACTGCATTTATTATTTTCTGCAAGCCTTTATAAGCTTCATTACTTTGGAGGCTTTTAATATTGTGTGGACTACAAGGCAAAATCTATTATGGTTTCCCAGGCCGTGCTCGGTCTGACGGCCAGCCCGCCGCTGTTGAGAAGTTGGGCATCGCTGTGAACCTGGCCCACTCCCACCAGCAGGGTTAAGGGGGAGCTCTCGTTTCTGTGCAGAAAACAAACCAAACGCTGCACTCCTTGTCTGTCCGGGAAGTCGTAACAAAGTTCCACAGACTGAGCGGCTCATGAACAACAGAAGTGTATTTCCTCCAGCTCTGCAGGCTGTGAGCCGCAGGTCAGGGCACCCGCAGGGTCGGGTTCTGGGGATGGCTCTCTTCCCTTGTATCCTCACCCCACAGAGGACCGAGAGTGGAAGCAGCCCCTCCCTGTGGACTGTTACAAAGGCACAGCTTCCATGCACAGGGGCCCCGGCCTTGTGACATGATGTCATCTAACCCTAAGCTGCCCCTCAAAGGTCCAACCTCCAAACACAGGGGGGATAGGGTCTCAACAGAGGAGTTGAGGTGGATATGAAGATTCAGTCCATTATGATCACACAAGTGACTATTCTGATATAAATTCATCCACACAGAATTTTCACAGTCTGGGATGACTGAACGCAATAACAGGAGACATTAGGATGCTAATGGAGCTGTTTCATTCTCAGCGGCCTGCAGGAGGCTGGGGCTGGGGGCGCACCTGACCCAGGTAAGGCACTGGAGTAGGTGCAGCCACCGTGGGAAATTGCAAAAGAGGACCCGAACTAACTGAAACTGTCCGCTTTTTATTATCACCATGAAGTGGCGATTGTAAAAGAGATCAGTGATAAAATACATGTCACGGGGGAAGGGGGTATATTTTTGTTGGTCTAAGTTCTAAATGGCTGCTGTGGTTGCTAGTGAATTCTAATAACATATATGGAAGCTACAAATGAACACATTTTTATTAGTCTTCTTCAATAAACATTATGACCTCCATGGAAGTTATATTCTGGGAACTGCCGACTGTACAGCCATTCTGTAGCCCTGACGGAGGCGGAGCTCTGAGCCCCATGCCGCGACTGGGCTCAGGTCACATCTTCCCTGCCCCTCTCCTGCATGCAGCTGCATGTAGAGGGCGCCCGTGAAAACACAACAAAAAACTAACGATGTCATGATGGTAAAGACTGAGAAATGGAACTGAGTTCCTGCGGCTTTGTCATTCTACGTGACCAGTTGGAGATGTATATTCATGTCCAAATTTTAATACTGTGAAATAGAGTCTTAACTGAGGGAGTGTAATATTTGTGTTTGGTGAGTGCAAATTGTAGTTCAAGTATAAAATAATCAAAAACATGTTACTGGGTGTAAAGATTATCTTGAAAATCCAAAGTGAGTCTTTTTTTTTTTATAATTGTTCATCTTTGTTTTAAAACCATAAGAATCCTGAAACACCAATTCAAAAGAACCTATACACCCCAATGTTCATAGCAGCACAATTTACCATAGCCAAGTGCTAGAAGAACCTAAGTGACCATCAGTAGATGAGTGGATCAAAAACCTGTGGCACATTTACACAGTAGAATACTACGCAGCAGAGAGAAAGAAGGAGCCCCTACCTTTTGTGGCAGCGTGGGTGGGACTGGAGAGCGTTATGCTAAGCGAAATAAACCAGGCGGTGAAAGACAAATACCATATGATCTCATCTATAAGTGGAACCATATCAACAAAACAAACAAGCAAGCAAAATATAACCAGAGACATTGAAATAAAGAACATACTGACCTAAACCAGAGAGAAGGGGGCAGGGGGAAACGGGGGAAAGGGGGGAAACGGGGGAAAGAAGGGAAAGGGTCATCAAGAAAAGTGTATAAAGGACTCACGGACAAAGACACCAGGGGGAAGGATGGAGGGTGGGAGGTGGGGGTGGATGGGGCAGGGGAAAGTGACGGTGGGAAAATGGAGACAACTGTAGTTGAACAACAATAAAAATAAAAAATAAATAAATAAAAATATAGAATATACCAGGAAAATAAAATATGTTATCGGCAGTATAATTTTATGATTTCTCAGTTCTCTGAACTGTCACCATGTGGGGTGGGACCTGTTAGAAAGTGCTCTTCTCAGGTGACAAATGCCCTGACAATGCCGTTGTCTGAAAAGTTTTTCAAAGTATTGAGCTTGACAAGGTGAGTCTCCGTCACTGCAGGGAAAACGTGACTCTCCATTCTAACTAATACTGATCATGATCAATTAACCTAAAATTACAGGGATCCTCTGTGCTAATGAAGCTTGACATGAAATTTCCCAAATGATTTCTGCAGACATGACATTTCTCCATAGTAGGAAGACCTTTTGGCAACAAAACCATTTGTGTGATCTGGAAAAGGGTCATCTTGTCTCTTCCCTTCTGTCTCTCAGGGCCCAGCTCATGCTAGGCTCAGTGAAGGACCACAGGCACTCGGTGAAGGTCATGGGCAATGCACTGAAGTTCCTAACTAGGTATCCATTGCTTAGTTTCCCCAGGCGCCCGGGTTTCTGTCTGTAAAGCGAGGCTACTGATGTTTCTCCTTCCCATGACTGCAGCAGGGTTCATGAACAAATTTTTCTAAACTGACTTTGGGAACTTCAAATTAGATGCATGTTTGCATAGTCATCAAACTATACAACTTACAAAAAATAGTTTCTTAGAAAGGTGTGAATGGGAAAAAGGTTTGATTCCTCACTCCTTTGGTTACCCAAAAGAGTGGAATAATTTGCATTTAATACAATTAGATTTTATGTCTGGAGAGATCAATGCAAAAACAAAACAACCAACAAAACCAAGTCACCTTTTCAGCCTCTTGAAATTAAATGTAGAAAGTGTCATTACACATTTTAAAACATTCCAAATAAAGAACTATGATTCTTAAAGAAAATTTCTTTACTGAATTACAGTCAGAATGATGTGAAAAATGTGTGTGCAAGGTAGACATTATTCAAAAGGAGAGAGGCATGGGGAAAGAGGCAGAACGGGCACTGCTGAGTTCTTAAGGTGATTGACAGAATGCGACAGTCTCCCTGTGTCAATGGTCTCAAAGCCAACGGACCGATGAGGAAGATGGGTAAAGACAGCTGGACGTCCTCTCCAAGGTTACCTAGCATTGTGGGCTAAATTGTGTCCCCTCCAAAATTCATATGCTGAAGCCCTATCCCCCAGTACATTACAATGTGACTATAGGAGCTCTGTCCAGAAAAAGTCCAGCCATCGCCCAACATCGATGTAACCTGGGCAGCCAAGGAGAGTGGACTGGAATGTGCATGCATGAACAATGATGACTTCACTGTACTAGTCAGTGGGGATGGCAGACGTTGTTGAGTGAGCATACGTGGCTGTCTCGTTCAAAATGACAGTGAATAGAGCAATGAATCTGCATCAAATTTTGCATTAAGCTTGAACATTCCTCTGGGGGAACTATTCAGATGATTCAGAAGGCTGCAGCTATGGCAACTGCTGATTGGCAGCTTTATCATGACAACGCGCCCACTCATGCATCACGTCTCATGCTATAGGGTTAGGTATTAGTTGTCATGTACACAAACCCAATTTTAAAACATTGATTTTGCTCCACAAGGTTCCAATCCCCACTTTAACAGATAACGCCACTCTCCACACAGACTGGGAGCCCGAGGACCTGATCTGACTCTGCCGGCTGGGCGAGGCAGGGCCCACCCGGCAGAGAACAACTCCAGGGCCTGGACCTCTGCACCTTCGGCCGGGAACCCCCTCTGCCCTTTAATTGAAAAATAACGTCAGTCTCCTTCCAGCACTTGGCTGTATAAATAGCACTGCTATGAACACCGGGGCGCACAGGTTCTTTTGAATTGGTGCTTCGGGATTCTTAGGGTATAATCCCAGTCGTGGATTGCTGGGGCAAAAGGCAGTTCCATTTTTAGTTTTTGGAGGAAATTCTGTACTGTTTTCCACAGTGGCTGTACCAGTCTGCATTCCCACCAACACTAGCTTAAGTACCCATCAGTAAATGAATGGATCAAAAATTTGTGGTACATTTACACAATGGAATACTACGCAGCAGAAAGAAAGAAGGAGCTCCTACTCTTTGTGACAGCATGGATGGAACTGGAGAGCATTGTGCTAAGTGAAATAAGCCAGGTGGTAGAAGACAAATATCATGTGATCTCACCTATAAGTGGAACTTAGTCAATAAAACGAACAGGCAAGCAAAATAGAACCAGAGACATTGAAATAAAGAACAAACTGACAGTAACCAGAGAGGAGGGGAGGAGAGGGATAACAGGGGAGAGAGGGGGAAGGGTCAGCAAGGAGCGTGTATAAAGTCCCACGGACAAAGACAACGGGGGCAGGAGGATTGAATGTGGGAAGTGGGGGTGGGTAGGGCAGGGGAGAGTGGGGGGATGGAAATCGGGACAACTATAATTGAACAACAATAAAAAATAAGCAAAAGAAAAGAGATAAAATGTGAATATGGTCCTTTTTTCTAAGGGAAAAACTGTCAGTCCAGCTCATAGTTGCCTTATCAGCTTTCAGGTAGCTGAGCACACGTCAGCATCCCCACTGTCACCTTATTTAGGGCAGCGGGAAGTTAATTCTGCGTGTAGATTCTAAGTAACAGAGCAGGGGTGCCCCACCTGAGCACTACAGGAATGTGGGGTCAGAAAATCCCTAAGTGGGGAAGCTTTTCAGTATATTGTAAGAGGCTGAGCAGCACCTCTGGCCTCTACCCACTAAATACCAGTAGCATCCCCCATTCCGGCAATAAAAAGTGCTCCCAGACAGTGCCCAGTATCCCCTGGGTAATGAAGTCATCACTCCCCAATTGGAAACCAGTATAAAAAAAAAGAAGATGTAAAGGGAGGTATTTTCTTGCACCCCAGTCTGAAAAGATGACAGGAAACGGGTGACAGGCAGAGGGTCACTAAGCAATGAAAGTTATCACATAGATAGTCTGCTTTTTAAAATGCCTCAATCAAAGGAGAGTATAAGATTAGACAAATAATGCATTACATGGGTGGGTCAGCCAGGCAATCGGTGGGTTGGACCCACATTGGAGCTGAGGAAAGAAGGAAGTTAAACGTACCATGACTTGCTGACTCGCTGCCCTCACCGAGAATGCACGTGTTTCAGGAGAAACAGCCCTCAAACGCGCACACTTTGGATTTACGATAAAATTGAATGAACGCAGCCCAAACAGTCCTGCCCATGCTTCGCGATTTTAATACACTTACAGTTCCAAAGACTTGCAAGCACAGCCAACTTATGTATGGTCCTTTGTAGCACCGAAAGAAAAGATCATTGCAAATTCTACTTCTCGTTTTTGATTTTAAATGAATTCCAAAGTCGCAAACTGTGCACCCCAAGCTCCAGTTACCCCAGCCAGGGTTTAGAAAGCCTTTGCATAGTCTATGGGCAACTTCATAGAACGGTTGTCCCACTCCCTTGCAGGAACGGCCTGATGGCCGAGGAATGGATTCACGCGCCCTCTGACACATCCGTGGAACCACTGTTTGGGGAGCTCAACTTGCCAGTTGAAAAATCTCCCATCCTTTTTCCTGGCGTGGCACATTCTTAACCACATTTGGCTGTAAGGCATGATTTGTCATTGCTGGCTACGAGGTTCAAATGATATGTGTATAAAATACTCAAAGCTCAGAATCAGCACCAGCTATAAAACTTGGGTGGCCCGGTGCAAACTAAATGTGCATGGCCTATTGCTCAAAAAACATTAAAAATGTCAAGGTGACAGAAGAGTGTCAACAACTAGCACAGGAGCCTTCTCAGTGCAGGGGGCGGTGTGTGCCCAGCAGGTCCTCCGGGCTGCGGATGACGCTGACTCCGCTGCACCCCTGGGTTTCTCAGTGTCTCTGAGGAGGTCCCTTGACTGCTGCACATTATTCTTCCCAAATAAAAACACAGAAAATGGTGTTTTCTGACTCCAAGTGGAATGGGAATTAATAAAACCTGTTCCTTTAATCCTCTCATACTTAGAATGCTCTATCCCAAAGGCCAACCTGGAGTATTTATGAACACATATTCAAATCGCTATTATTTCTGCCCTAATCCACCTCTACCTGGCTCGCGTTAATTTGCCTCCAGAATAAAGGGTGAGTTAAGTGGGGCGCCCGTGCTGAGGGCACAGGAGGCCTACTGAGGGATGAGAGCGGATTTCGTAGCCCGCACAGGAAAACCCAGCCTCATTATGTGCAGCGGGCCACAGACAGATATCATTATTTTTTGTAGTCAAGGATTTCTTTGCCTGTGAGGGATGGGATTTTATAATAGAGAAAAACATAGCTGAGGATTGAGAGGGCTCCCTGTCACAATCGTTCTTTTGCAAAGACTCTATCTACCTTACAAACGCCTAGCTGCAGCCATTGGCTAAAGAGCATAGGGCGTGGGGGCCTGGGGGGTCAGTAACAGCCCTGCTGGAGCTAAGAGCCCGTGGGTTCCTGAGGGAAGCGAGCCCTCCTGGTGCCCCACCTACTGCCCAGGGGCCTCCCTCCCGACACCATTGTACGGACAGGGAGACTTCACTGTGACTTTTAGGAGGACAGATGTTCAGTCCATGATGAGGATAACAGAGCGTGGGGAGGGGTCTTAGGGATGGGCGGGGCCATGTGTAGTGGGAGGGCACCCTGTGACTGGGGAGGGGGCACAGACGTGTGCTGGGCCTGCGGGAAGGAGGCCGCTGAGACTGCAGGGCCCCTGCCTGGCGGCTGAGCGCCCACGTGGTCTGAGCCCACCCCTGCCCAAGCCGATGCTGGCTGAGGGGACCGAGCCTCCGATCCCCGTGTGCCCTGCCACTGGGTTCCCAAGAGTAGCGCAGAACTAGCTACCCTTCGAGAGGCATAGTTGTTCAGAGTGGAATATCTCGGGCAAAGTCGTTGGGAGCCACATACAGGAGTCACCTTGAAACACAAGCCCGAACTGGTATCCAAGAGTCACTCATGAGACAAGGAAAACTTGGGTCCACTCATCACCATGTCATAGAGGGTAAAACTGCTGGACGCTTGCTATACCCCCTCCTATTTCCCACCAGGAAATGCTGGGGCTGCGGACGCAGCCCGCAGATTCTCTCTCCCTCACTGGCTGTGATGGGCGCAAGCGGAACAGGCAAGAAAGAGAAGGCAGCCTTGAGGGTCTGAGGGCTAGCTTCCAGGCAGCAGGTATCGAGAAACCACAGTGCTCGGCCAATCACCTGCAAGCTCTGGAATCCAGCCCACGTCGTGTTAGAACACAGCATTCCACCATGTGACCTTCTGAGAGCACTGTCCCCAGCCCAGCCTGCAATGACCCTGCTACTCTGGTCCGTTCCCTGATTGCCATTGTGAGACCTCGAAGCTTCGCTCAGCTCCAGACCCACAGCCGTTCTGTCTTGTTTTAAGCCACTGGGTCCGTGGTACCATTGTTACACTGTAATAAACAACCTCCTGCAAACGTTCTCTGTTTTCTTTCCTTTAAATATCAGTACATCTCCAGCTTCACAAGAGACCATTGTCTTTCTTTCACTCTGCAGTACCCTCCTTGGTGAGCTCATCCAATTGCATTTCCACAACCCAAAGGCTGTGGGTTTCTGAGTTTTTAGTTCTAGCCCAAATCTCCTTGAGCTTCAGACTGATGTAACCACCTGCCACCCACATTCCCCAGAGCCAGCTCAACATCCTCATGCCTCAACCCGCGTCTGCCATCTGCCCACCCACCGCCTGTCTCCCGTCACTCTGCCGGTGGCTGTAGGATAAGGCAAGCAGGGAACTGGGACTCACCCGGGGCTCTTCCCGCTCTGCCCGCACTCATGAGGTCACGCCAGTGGACCTTCTCGGTGTCTTCCAAATTGCTTCCACTCATTCTACCACCACCATCTCAGAACACATCCTCATCACAGCTCTTCTCAGCAATTGCTCTTGTAGCCCCCCAAAGTGAGCACTGCCCTTCCGGTACAACACCCCCAGGGCTCCCTCCATGTGGTGTCTGCCCTCAGGTCCCACCTGCTGCCTCTCCAGCCTCACCTTGCTCACTACCCAACAGCATATTCTCCGGGGAAAAGTCATGGTCCACCGGACACGGGACCGTCCTTTGTTCACTATGTCCCTCCTCTGTCCACTTGTCCTTCACCTCATCAGCCTTTCATTTCTTAAGGCAGCCTCTGCCACCCCCCAGGCCTCCCACGTGTCCCCGTGATATCCTGCAGCCTCGTCTGGCCATCCCTGTTTCCATGGGGTCCTCCCGTGCAGACCCTGGGGACCCGCTGTCTGACGTTATGTTGGGTGGACACAGGGACTCTGCGTCTTTCCTGTTGTGTCGTCGGACGCCCAAACATGCCTGAAACAATGTAAACACCCGATTTTAACAATCTGTTTTAAGAATGAAAATTACAAAATGATGGTTTTAAAATAAACACAAAAATTCCTATTTGCACCCTTAGAGAAATGTTCTCAATGTAAATGTCAGGTCATGAAACTGTCTTTTTTTAATTGCTGTTTTCCTAGCTTTATGATTGATAAATAAATCTGTATATATTTAGGTTACACGACATGGAGTTTTTGCTTTTTTAAAAGTGCATATGTACATACTGTGAAATAATTATCACAATCAAGCTAATTAACACATCTATCATCTCACATAATTACCATTTTTGTGGTAAGTTAATTTACAAAATTCTCTCTTAGCAAACTTCAAGTACATAACACACTGTTGTTAATTATAATCACTACAATAGAGACACGAATTAGGCCCTCAGAACTTATTCATGTTATAACTGAAAGTGTGTCCTCAGTGACCAACACCCCTCCCTCCCCCACGCCCCGGCCACCACCATTGCACTCTCTGGGTTTACGACCTGGACTTGCACAGATTCCACATATTAGTGAGGTCATACGACATTAGTCCTGCTCTAACCAGCTCATCTCACTGATCATAATGTCCCCTAGGTCTATCCATGTTGTCGCAAACAGCAGAGTTTCCTTTATTTTGTATTGTTGAACAATATCCCATGTATATCTCACTTTTTTAAAATCCATTCATCCATCAACATACATTCAGGTTGCATCCACACTTGGCTACTGCGAACACGGCCGCCGTGAGCACAGAGTGCGCATGCCTAGCCAACGCTGTGTTGCCGTTCCCTTTGCATGTCTACCCAGAAGGGAGGTTTCTGGACCATACAGTCAGGCCTGTTTTTAATTCTCTGAGGACCGTCCATACTGCTCTCCATGGAGGCTGCCAGACTTACGTTCCCACCAGCCGTGCACAGGGTTTCCTGTTCCCCACACCCTCGCTGGCACTTGTTGTCACTCGTCTCTGCCAGCAGCCGTTCTAACAGGTGCGAGGCGAACAAGTCCTTGTGGCTTCAGAGTAGCATTTTTCACTGAAATTAAGGCTTTCTATGCATACTAATAAGCACATTCTGGGGTCCTTCTTTTGCTTCAATTCCATTTTTAGATAGTGACAAATACAGCAATAAACTTTCTGCTAGACACTAGCAAGGGATTTCGGAAGGAACTTATACTAGCAGAGCACTTTCACGGCATCGGAGTTCAGTCTTCCCGAGACCGGCTCCTTCTTCCAGCTCAAGTGAGCAGCGAGCTATTTTACCAGTGGATAATCATGAAACGAATTTCCCATCATTGTCCTCCACTTTCCCACTTCTGGTAATCACACATAAAAATGCCCTTTAGTCATGAGAGAAGGCTGAAAGCAACAGAAGGTTTCACGAAGGGACAATTACTCCTCTGAGGTTTTCTCAGAATAAATGCCTCCCTTCGATTCCTTCCACCTCTTCCATTCGGGTGGTGGAAGTAGGAGCGTGGCCACGATCAGATGACGCTCCCTGCCCTGCGCGTCCCCTCCTGCATTTCCTCTGTCACTCCTCACACGCACAATGGCTGACACGCCACAGCAATTACGGGCGACAGAAAGTGGGGAAATTAATTTCAAATGAAAAGAAAACCGCTATGATGCTCCGGAGCGGGCACATAAAGGCAAGTGTGATTCAGATAGCCAAATTGCTAGGAATCTACAAATATGACTCTGGAAATTAAAGAAACTACAAGGATTATGCACTCAAAAATGTGAGCTGAATGAACCCACTTTCGAAAAGCATTTTTCAAGTCTTTGTACAGTCCTCTTGAGTGGGGTGGGAGTGCTGTGTTCTGGGCCCAGGGAGCCCTTTATCCACTCAGAGCCAAGGTTCAACCCCTGCAAAAGAGGTTTAAGTAATGAATTTAAGTATCTGTTAGAAACTTTACAGAACAAGGAAAGCCAATACAATCGGCAGAAATTTTCACAGAGAAAGTCCACCAAGGAATAAAGGTTTTAAGAGTCAGCCATGCTCTTGAACTTTTCTTTCTGTAGGAGGCAAATGTGTAGCATCCCAAGCAGGTGCAGAGCAAATGTGGCCTGCAGCCTGTCCACAGAGCAGCAGAAAGCAATTCCAGGAAAAAAGGTTTTAGCAACCAGAGTTCAGCAGCCCCGGTGTGAACTTGTTGACGAGAGCATAACACCAAGGTCCAAGGAGCTGGCATTGGGACAATGTACGGGGCTAACAGAGAGGTCGCCGTTTATACACACTCATGCTGTGTGTGTACACATGTGCCTCGCTGCAGTTTTTCACACGTATAACCTTCTGTAACCACCACCATGAGCAAGATACTTCTCGCCACCACTACGTCCTCCCTCGTTACCCCTGGAGCCACACCCACCTCCTCTCCCAGACACCCCAGCTCCTCACCGCCACTAACTTGCTGTCTCTAAAATTATGTTATTTCATGAACGTTATAGCAATGAAATCATGCGATATGTATCCTTTTGAGATTGACGTTTTTTTGATTGAGCGTAGTTTCTTTTGCACTACATCTGAACAAGAATCAACAGTTCATTCCTGTTTATTAGTGAGGACTATCACTGAGTATGGGTGGTTTCCAGTAGAAGAAACACAAAAGATGGAAATAAATTAGTAGGGTTTGGAGAAAATATAACCCAGGTTTTGAAGATATGGTAACAAAAAAAGAGAGTAGTTCAGTGATGACACGCTTGGATGCATAGGGCTTAATAGGATTAAAATTGCCCTTTAGATTTTTGTTAATGTGGTCACTAGAAAACTTAAATGCACAGACATGGCTCATAATATATTTCTGTCGCACACGCCACGCCAGACTACTACCTCTCTGGGAAATTAAATGTTTTTCTTCACCAATTTATGTCCTGTTTCCAGAATACTCCCTGAATATTTTAGAAATATGGGGAGGGAGGAAGGAAGGAAGGAAAGATGGACAGAGGGAGGAAAGAAGGAGAAATTCTATGTTGATGAAATCTGTAAGACTAGGAGCAGAATGTAGAATTCTTCCCTCTTACCTTTCTGCCACAACTAAGTTGACAAGTAGTTGATTTTTTTTTCCAGGAAACTGAACACAAAGAGGCTGATACTTTTGTACTGTATCTCTAGGAAAATTAGGAAATAACTCCCTTCATGAGGGGATTTGGAGAAGAGCGAAACTCCACCAAAGGCCGCAGGTCCTTGGGGTGGAAGCTCGCTTCCTGCGCAGCCGGCCTCTGTCTGAGAGGCGCCCACTCCTGGGAGCGCTCAGCGCCACCTCTACCTGTGGGAGCTGACGCCAGCAGATTTCTTAAATGCCAGAGGCGGGTTTTCTCCAGTCCTCCCCACCTCTCCTGGGTTATTTTTAAAGAACAATGAAATGGGATGACTCACCCACAGCCCTGCAGGAAAGGAGCAAACCTGCGTGGATTAACGTGTGGTCTGACGAGTTAACTCTGGGAAAAGTCAACCCACCTGCACCGCTACCCACTTAAGAAGACTTCTGCCACCTGCATCTTCGGGTCTGGAGACGGACTCAGTCCTGTGCAGCCATCAACAGGCAGAGAGTCGAGATGAACAAGACACACAAATGTCCTCCCTGTCCTTTCTGGGCTTTGAGATCGTCCTTGAGTGGCTTCCGCACTGGCTCTTTACCCTCCCTCTTTCTTTAGCTCTGTCCTACTGTGTCTGCTTTCCATCCTGAACTCCTTGTCTGCTGATGTTCTTTGAACTGCTAACACCAGCCCACACTGCTACTCACCCACTTCTTTGCCACCTGCCGCCAAGATTGCTGTGGGTTCACCAAAACCTGTTTCCTTTTTACCTGGGCACCCAGTTAGGTGACAAGCCTCAACCTGCCTGAGGACTAGACATGGTCTTCAGCAGTCCCACATACAAAATCAGGCTCGGATGCCCCCGCAGAGCAGAGCAGCCTCCGTCCTTCCAGATCGAGGCCCCGCAGGAGACCCTGAGGCCTGGGGGATGTGGAAACACAAGAGAAAAGAATCTCATTTGCTGAAACACCACTGGACCGTTCCAGGAGGCTAGCCCTGCGATAATTAGGAAGAAATTCCATGTTCTTCCTGAATCTGTGCTATGGAGGAAGCAGGCGAAAGACAGCTGATGACTGCTGAGTGGCATTCACGGGGAGCCACGATCGGACGAGCCCCAGTGAGAGTGGGCTGGCTCTTCAGCAGGGTGAAAGGAAGAGGCCCCAGGCTAGGAGCCGTCCACAGGTAGAAAAGTCACCTGCTAAGCGAAAGAGCGAAGGCATGCACTGGTCCCCTCTCCGAACAAACTTCCACGTGAAACAAAGAATTTCAGCATCGTAGCAAAGGTCCAGTCAAGAGTGTCGCAAAGTCCATAACTTCAAATAAACCCCGACTGTCCTTACGCTAAAAGTCGTGGGCTCCAGGAAGTCACCAGACAGATTGGGCTTGATGATGACGTCTTGAAGCAAACCTTGGGCACAGTCCCTAAGGCCGGTGGAACTCACCAGAAGCGAAGTCACCGGGAACCTTCTGCATGTTGAGGAAATGCATTGACAGAGAACCTGTAAGCCCAGATTTTATCTTTTTCACCTTCTGATGGGAACAACAAGCTTTTGGCTCACAAATTCAAGGGAGCAGGAAGCGGATGGCAAAGCCCGGGTGAAGCTCAGAGGACACGCTCACCACCGTGATGGCAAGTACAGCCTCAGGACAGAAGGGACACAGGGCATGACCCCACAGACCACCCAGGATGGGCCCTGCGATGTCCGCTTGAGAGTTTCAGAATGGTCACCCCAAGGCGTGCTCCACACTCCCTGTTCCCCCTTTCCTAGAGGAGACGTGTGCCGTGACTATACCGTCCCTTTGCACCACTGCACCCTGGGCCGGGGAGAGAGCCCACACTCATCTGAAGGGACTGGACCGGGCCCTGCATGCTGCGGCTGTTGGGGTTCGGGCTGAGTCACAGGGAATGTGTGTGTTCTGTGATGGTCCGACCGACAGGTGTGTGTAGTGACGGCCAGCGTGGGCATGGCAGGTACTTTTACGTGTTCACAACACCATTTCCTTCTCCTGCTAAGTGCACGGGTCTGCGTGTCCCACTTGGCTTTGAAGACTGCTGAGCCATGTGACAGTTTTGGTCAAAGAACACACGCAGTGCTGACCCATAAAATGCTCTCATGGTGATCCTCACGGTGACCCTCGCCGCTCACTCTCTGCTCATCGGCGAGCCGGCACAGCAGCGCTCTGGGAGCACAGGTGGAAGTGCCTGGGTCCCTGCGTCACCACGTGGAAGCCCACCTTCTGGCTGTCTACATTGTCAGATTACGTGAGGGAAAAATAACCATCTACCGTGTTAATCCACTGAGATCTGGGGACAGTTTACTAAAACAGTAAGACTGCTCAGCGTCGTAAAAACCTCCTCCTAGACTCAGCAGAGGCAATGCAAAAAGATACTGTGCCGTTCAATTCTACTGTAAAATTCCTGTACTCATGCCGCACGTGGATGTCCTCAGGAATCTGGAAACTGCAGAAATGTAATGTGCTCCCTTGAAACTTTTCTAAAGGGCCATAATCTGTACAAAACTGAGGAAGCACCCGTGCCAGGAGAGAAGTTGGCTGGTAGCCACAGAATACCAGAGCAAGGGATGGTCGCTGTCCCCAGGGTGCTGACAATCCACTAAGAGTTATTTGATATCCACTCTTAGAACTAAGTTTACTACCCAAGTGATTCCCTTTCCAAAATCTTCATCCTCACAACAGACAAGGCTATAAAGACAAGCAACATGCTTTTTAAAAACATGAGCAGGTTGCCGACTAAACTCACCTAAATTTCGGACTCTCTCATTCTCCCAAACCGTGTTGCAAGTGAACAACAAATGGCCAAAGAACAGACACCAGGGGAGAAAAAGACAGGTTGTTTACATAAGAGAGTTCTAGTTCCCCTGGCAGGTGACCCTTCCCAGGTCACCAGTAAAGCATATACCAGTGTGATTACAGAACCCCAGAGCTGGGAGGAATTTGAGGGATGATAGATACTAAGGGTCAAATGACTGAGCATGCCCCGATGAATAATGACAGAGATTAAAATCCAAGCTAATCCCCACGTTTACACTCCCAGTCTAAGGAGCTTGTGATAGCTCTTTGCTGGCGGAGGAATCATTAGCAATTTCCCTACCACCTTCTAATCATCATCAAAGAAACCTACTGTGACAGGCCACTCTTCCTTAAGGACAGTATGGCCCAGCTCCCCCTCCTGCATCCGTGGAGCAGATCTTTTTATGACTGTGCCTTGCACCGGAGGAAATCGGGAGTCTTTCGTGACCTGCTGGAGGCTACATGGTCACCCACCCCGAGGCCCTTCCGCGCCCTGATTTCCCAGTCCTGTGCCTGAGCTTACTCACTGCGCATCTGAACACCCTCGTCCATCTTTTCTTCCTCTGTGGGTTTTTTCCCTGACTGTCAAATCCCTTTCCAAGTATCTTCAAATAGCAAATAGCAAAGAAATGTTTTAGGCAGCGGCTATAATCCGTGACCACAAATAACTGTTTGCAAAACTGCTGAAGCCGGAGGGGATGGAAGAACATTCCACTCTCAGAGAGAAAAATAAACAGTTAAATGCAAAGGAGAAGCAGGCTGAGCAAAAGTTGGAGGGAAGTTGTTTGCATGTAGGTTTTGCACTTGATGGTGAAATGCAAAAGAAACGATGATTCCTTTGCACTAAGAAGGAAATACGGAGCAAAGGCCATGGGATTGCTGGGGATCTATAAACAGGGGAGCCATGGCTATTTGAATTTCTAGGGTATAAATGCGCAGGGAAATATACAGAATTGTCTGTGCCTTTGAGGAGCTTGAAAAGTTATGATTATCAATAACTAAAGAGAAGACCAGCCACCAGCCTGTTTATCCCCTCCTGCACCCAAGCCACAGAAAGTGGCTGAGCAGCGTCCCACGTGGGCGGAACCCACCAGGCTGAGCTGCCGAGCGTGCAGGCAGGATGAACGCATAACCCTGGAGTTGCAGCCGCACCTGACCCCGCGCCTCCGCGTCTGCACAGTGAACCGAGAGACGTAAAGTTAGCCACTAGGGCTCGTTTTAGTTCTGACACTGCAGGACTTCGGACCAGCTCGTTTCCTCCCAGATTCGGTCAGACCCCTCCTAAGCTCAGGAATCAGGCATTCTCGTTACTTCTGTGGATGTTCCAGAACAAGCCCACAGTGACTATGGCAAACGTTTTGCTTTCCCTTCTTTAGTAGCACATTTCTTTTCGCTAGGGTCTAAAAATTGTTGTTTACTAATTAATTCAGCTTCCGGTTAATTAAACATGAGGGGGTTACTTTTTTGTTCAGTCCGTGGAATGTGGGTCTAGTGAGGTCCGCTGAGGCAGCACTTTTGCGTCCTCTGCCCACGCTCTGCATCCTCCCTTCCCAGCGCTGCCATGTGACTCAGGGCTGTCCCTGCCAGCCTGTGTCCCTGCCTCGGGCAGTTCCCACCCTGCCTCCCACTCTCCAACATCTGGGGTCCTGTCTGACCTTGCACTCACCTTCACTGAGGCGGACCTCCTCTCCCCACACCATGCACACCACCTATCTACCCCCCACCTCCCTTCTGCAGCCACGTTAAACATGAAAACGAAACTGAAGCAACAGCGTGGTGATTGTCAGGGAGGAGGGGAATAGGGGAGATGGAGAAGGTATGGGGGGGCATAAATGGGGATGGAAGGAAACTTGACTTGGGGTGAACACAACACACAGATGATGCATTAGAGAACTATACACCTGAAACCTATATGATTTTATTAGCCAATGTCACCCAATAAAGTCAATTAAAGTAAATAACAAAAAAGAAGCAATAGAATATAATGGTAAAAAGTGCAGAGTTTAAGGTCAACAGACAGAGAATTCAAACACCGGCTTGGCGCATTAAAGCAAATTAGCTCAGGAAAAACTGCTTAATGACTTCATGTTCCAGTTTCCTCAACTGAAAAGTGGTGGCTTCTAAAAATTTGCTTCGGTCAGCGGTAAGAATTAAATCAGGTGCTTGCATGTGGTATTCATTAAGGGTTAATTAGAAGGCAGCGAGGATGTTACTGACGGGCTCAATGACTTATGTGGATAGTGTTGGAAAAATTCTGAAAAATCTCAGTCCAGGAACCTCACCACAAAGGTCAAAGAAAAGGAACATTTTACTAGTGAATAGCATTAATTCTAGAATGGTATCCACATCACCACGCTGTAGGGATTGTAAAGATGGAAAGAAACCTCCCTCTTACAGGGCCGCAGATCCAACCTGCCCTCAAGACAGACAATGACGTGGCCTCAGTGTGAGGCTGGGACGACACCCACAGCACAGATCGCTCATCCCGGCTGCGCCTGGTGTTGGGGGCGGGGAGGTCACCTGTGTTGGCTAATCGGCTTTGACAAAGGGAAAACCAAACTCCGCATAGCTCCGGAACTGGAGGCAGTCTGGTGGTCTGAGGGTCTGGAGCCAAGAGCCCACTGACATCACGCCCCTCCCCTCTGCCTGAGAGGGAGGGTCACTCTGCTCTCTTCCTGATGGTGACGGTTCAAAGGGTGGCTCCCCCATGCCTGAGAAAGACACTCCCGTGTCCTGAGGCTGCCAGCCCAATTTAGCTTTTAAAAAGATCTACGTACATTTCAAAGAGACAAGGACAGAACTTACAATGAGAAGTGTCTACAGCAAATGTTCTCAAATGGAAGGGGTAAATCACTTCCCTTAGTTTTAAGAGAATTAAGTCTCTTATTTTAAAATTAGTGTTTGCCCTTACAATAAAGACTTACAAGGAACGACTTCTAAGAGGAAAGGAGACAAAGAAACTCCAAGGTAACAGGGAGTATGTTCTGTACCACCAGTCTGAGAGCCTGAAACATGTTGATAATATCATACGTGTCGAGAATATCTGCAGGAAATGAACCTTATTTGGAATGAATGCGGTGGAGGAGGCACCATAGGACGGTGCTTGGTGACAGTTGTGACTCGCTCCTGTGCCCAGTAGTGGGCTCCGTGCTGCTGAGACCATGGGTGATGCCACGCCCTCACGCCACTTCGTCTTAGCAGAGAAACAGTACAAGGGAACAATGACAGCACCTTTCTCTGCGGCGGGACATCGGCCCACCTTGCCTCAGTGGCTTTAGATGTGGTGCGGACTTTAGTGCCGGGTTGTGCAAAAGAGGGCCATCGGGTCAGACTTTGGAAATCTGCAGGCGGATGAAGAAACAACTTAGCTTTTCGTATTTTTGGAGATTTATATTTTCCTCTATCAAATCTGATGCCACAGAAAAAACAGAAGGATAAAGCACAACAAAAAGCCACTCTGACTGGGGATTGAACTCAATTCACCAACCAAAAGACATTTTTTTTGTCCAACTATAAATGATTTAGTAACATACTGCTTGAGTAGCAGAAAGTAGATAGCATCTTTCATGGGTATTTCTAGTAAAACCCTTTAAGCTTTGAATTGTAACTCTTGGACATGCTTGGCTGTGGCCACGGTCTCCTCCTTTTAAAAAATTAATGTCAATATATTAGGCTGTGCTGGCTATTCAAGGCAATCAAAATGAACCACAGCATCATAGGGCCCTAGTATCTGTGCCACTGAATAACGGGATATTCGACTGTGTTCCCCTAATCCGTCGTTTTTGCAAGAGACTCCAAAATGCCTGGGTCATACAAGTCTCTAGATTCCTCACTAAACCCCCAATCATGACCACACGGTATCGCTGACTTGCTTGCTTTACTTTCTAAGATCTGGTGAAGATACCAATAAGCTAACAAGAAAACAAGCTTAAAGAGCCTAAGAAACTTTCCTAGGATTCCAGACCCTAAGTCTGGAATTTGAGCTCTAACTGCAACAGGGAGGGCAGGGTGCAGAGAAGGGACACGTGGCCCTTAGCCCCACGCCGGCTCTAGGCCGATGTCACATCAGCGTGGCCCATCATTAAAGAGGTCAGGTGAGCACCAGCCTCCCTCTGACCAGAGGCGAAGGCAGCTCACACTGCTGTACCCTGCTCTTGCCTCGGCTCCTCAAAGCTCATTGTCAAAGGGGTTTTTTTTCTTTTTCTGCAAATAACTAAGCGGTATTAAAAACATGCCCATTTTCTCTTTGTTATACATGGAGGGTTATCAGCGGGGGTGGTGGTGGGTGGAGAATGAAGGAAAAGGTACATGGAATAATAAGCATAATTGGTAGGTACAAAGTAGACAGGGGGAGGTTAAGAATAGTATAGGAAATGGAGAAGCCGAAGAACTTATGTGCACACCCTGTGTACATGGACTAAGGGGTGTGGAGCACTGGAGGGAACGAGGGCACCTGGCAGAGGGGGATAAAGGGGAGGAAAAAATGGGCAAATGTAATAGCATAATCAATAAAATAGACTTAAAAAATACATACATTTAAAAACACGCACTCTATGTTGAAAAAGCACACAACTTTGAAACTACACAATGTCGGTGAAGACACTCGATCGGGGTTGTTCCTTGTGTTAACTTCACTGGTAACGTTAAGTTTGAGCTGGGAAGATTTTACTTAATCTCTCCACTACAATTTGCTGACTTTTAAGACTCCTACCTAGCTCATACGAGGTGGTAAATTTTGACCACAAGCTGAAAGTTCTATAAAAGCTACGATTACTTCTTTTTTACATTCATATCACTTTTTTATATTTATACCCATCAAGGGCTTCACCTCACGCCAGGGAAATGCGCAGTCTGTATTTGTTGAATGAATATTAAAATAAGGCAGGCTAGCTACAAGGATCAATTGAGTGAATGGATTTGAAAGCACTCTGAACATCATACATTGATTTATAGATAGCAGGTATTACTCTGAAGAGCATTATTGTGACATTTCAGGAGGGCATATTACCTTAGCACTAATAGACCGGTGTACCCACGTGTCTCAAGCACACACCATTATAAAGGAGGGACCATGTCTTCGATTTGATGAATCTGCGAGACACATGATCACAAAGGCAATTAGGAGGGAAGACGTGTTTCGAAAGTCATTCTGGGTTCCCGCTCGCCAAGGCCATGGTCATGGTACTGCACCAGCTCCCACTAGCACACTCGCAGTCTGAGAGCTGCACGCGGCCCTTGGGCACCGACTGCTCACTGATCTCTCTTTCAAGGAGCCACGTGTCACCCGCTCGAGTGTCCTGCTTCTCACGTCCCCGTTGGTCTGTGGGGGCCCCACATATCACCCAGCACCTTAGGGATAACTCTTTTACACACTTGCCTCCCAAATAAGATTCCAACGAGCCTGTTTATTTTCCCACATGGAGTTGGTGTTTATTTGTCTAGACTGAAAACTCACATCACCAAGGTGATTGACGAGAGAAGAGGAGACTGAATTCCTGGCCGTTAGAGACCTGACCCAGAACCATTGGCGAGTGGCAGCCAGCGTAAGGCATGCAACCCGGTTTCGTGCTGGAGATTTTGGGTCCTTTTCATTTAGAAGGAATTTCACACGTGAACCTTGGTTCTGTAACCTAATGCGTAATTATGCTGAGATGCTTCATTAGTGTTTTCACCATGGCAGGTAAGAAAGTGTGCCTGTCGCTGGGTTTGTCGTGACTCCGGCGCTCTGGTCCCACATATGGGCAGTTGCTCAGGAGCACAGCGGAAGAAGGAGCACCTGCGGGATATGCCACAGACTCTCCTCTGCCTCTCGAGAGCTCCCGCCAGACTTAGATAGATTCTTACAGGCTGGGAGACAAAGAGTGATCTCTAAATAGAAAGAGAAACGGGAATCTGATGCACAGATAAGGAAAGAAGCATTAAAAAATTAGCTCACATCCCCAGCGAGGGGGAAAAATAAACTGCGAATGATGTGCCCGAACCCACCTCTTAGCATCGCCTGTGTTCTCAGGTGGAACAGCTGACGCTTCCATCCACGTGCTACAACAAACTTAAAGGCAGTACAATTTCATGTTCAATAAACACACCGTAAATCCTATTAGCTCTAAATTTTTCATCCAAGAACAGAAGAAACATGTACAAAAACAAAAAATAAGCAGAAATACACAGACCCAGAGAAGAGAGCTGGCTGGCAGATGTGTGAAATAAGAAATCTGCTCTCTCGACTTGCAAGGACAAAGACTTTTATAACGAAGTTCTGTTTTTGTAACCACGGGCCAAGACAGAGGTATTACTCTCATATTTCAGGAATAGAGACTTCGCTATCTAAATCATTCTACTGCATCCCAAGTAAGTGTGTTAATGACAGTGTGTGCAAGTGTTTCTACCCCACGACCTTCGTGTTCCTTACACATGAAACATTTTGTGTTTGCCTGGACCCAGTGGAAATGTCTACTTAAAATGAGCTCTGAAAAGTCTGCACATAGTTGACCCAGGGATTTGCTCCCAGCTGGGAGATGATAGAACTTTGAGTCAAATTTCAGGAGTTCATGCCTTGGAACCCTTTTCTTACAGCTTCCCTGCCCTAAACATCCCCTTCCACTTGACATCATACAAGATACCTTAGGTGTATGAGTCCATCTTTGCTGCAATAACAAACAGCCCCAGGGTCCATGGTTTACAACAACAGATGATTATTTCTCAATCGGGGCCATGCCCAACGACATGGGCCGAGTTCAGGTCCGAGTGACATGTGCCACGTTCTGCAATCCAGGGAGAGGGAGCAGTGGGCACCTAGCACTCACTCTTCCCATGCAGGGACAGGAGCGCAACGCCCAAACCAAACTGCATTTGCACCTGCAAGCCCTGCACCAGGCAGCCCTGGGCATGTCCCTTCATGTCCAGAGCAGTTCCAGCCTGGCCAGCAGCCTGGGGGCAAGAAGGACTTTGTCCCAGTGTGACTGAGAGGGCAGCATATTTGAAGAGAATAGCAAACTAAAATACAGTGTGATTCTAAGGAGTGCATTTCATTATTTTTTAGAGGGTGGGGCAGAAGTAGGTGTACAGTTGTTCATATGGAAAATAGCACAATAATTAATAAGTGATCACATAAGAATAAGCCCTGTGTTTTGTGTACTCGCAACTGTGAACCCACTTTAGCCCAGCCTGTATATGTTCTGGCTTGCTGAGCAATCAGAAATGCCTTCCAGCTCCTTTCAGACTGTGTCCCACTCCTTCGGGGACAGTCACCACAGAGCGACCACCCAGGAGGCTTTGCAAACAGCGAGGCGCAGAGATGAGCTGGGTTCCTCTGCTGTCATCCTGAATGCTGGCGCGGTCCCAGTGAGGCCTGAGCCAGGACCACTCTGCACAGTGACCTCTGGCAGGTGCGTGCCTGCGGGGTGTGGCGGTCAGCAAGTGGCTGTGTCGGATCCACAGCCAGGTCTGCCTGACCCCGCACCTGTGCCCTCAGACCACCCATGCCGCCGTGTCCCGCGTCTCCTGGAGCCGTCACAGTGAGCTCAGAGCCCTCACGCGTCCTCACCACAGACTTGCCACATCTGCTCAGACACGCAGCATGGGTTTAAATATTCATAAACAGAGCAGTGCAGCCAACACGAGAGGCTGGGAAATGAAATCTGCCTCTGCGGAACAGCCAAAATACATTTTTACTATTTCTGTCTTTATTTGCACCCTGATTTTGCCGCCTGAAATGTGAGACCAGCAAGGAGTCTCCAGGCTGAACTGAGCTGGGTTGTGCTCTTGGAGGCTGTGACGGTGACAGAAGCAAAGCTGCCACCCTCAGCCCTGGCTAGAGACCTCCACGCCGCATGTGGGGACAGATGCATGCCGGTCATTCCCCTCCTCCATCTCTCCACTGGAAGAAATAACCACCAGATCACAGGAACGGCCTTTGTATTCCCTTTGTCCAAGGCTGGAAAGTATTGCATGTCCCTAAATTGTGGTTTTCTTATCTGTGGAGTCAATTAGATGGTATTTTGCAGAGGGGACCTTTTCCGGAATCTTATCCTTCCTCATGGGGACAGATGTTGCTCTGGTTAGGAAACTGCAGGGGCCCAGTGCCCTCCCTACCCCCCCAGCCCCCCTGAGGCTTTCTCTGTAGGAGCCCACGGACCTAATGAAGGACGTCTCTGAAACAGACACCAAGATGTGACTGCAAAGCCACGTGAATGCATCCCCGTTCCCCAAAGGGCCACCAGGCCATGAACAGAGGGCTCATTCCCATTGCCTGCAGTGGCTCTTGTGTCCCCGCAAACCTCTCACAACCTTACAAGCTCGGGCCAAGGTTTTGGCCTCAGATAAAGAAAATAATCCCAGCTTCGCAGGTGCTTCTACGCACCCACCTCAGGGCATTTCACGATGTGCTCTGCTTAATTCTACCGTCTATTTCCACAGCTGAACTGCCTCTCTCCTGGGGTAAGGACAGTTTCCCGTTTGGCAGCATATGTTCAGCAATTCACACAGAGTCTGGGATAGAATAGGCGAACTGTTATAAATGCATTGGACACAAATGTTTCCTAAAGACAAGCATATATCCTGAAATACGTGTCTTAAGTTCTGAGCGAGCCTCTCAAAGGCATTCCTGGGAAAACCGTAACCCATCCCCCCCCCCCCAGGGGAGACTGGTCAGCCCAAGCCTGCGGCTCTCTCCTGTGTGGTCGAGACAGAGAGTCCTCCTGACGGCAGGAACCGCAGAGGCACTGGGACAACGTCTTCAGGGCTTGGAGCACTTGGTACTGCAAAGCATCTCGGCCTCTGCCGCCTCCATGTGTCACTCATCTGTCTCCGTGCGAAATCGAGCAGGCGTTTGTCCCCCTTGTCCAGGATGCACAGGGCCGTCTCCTTAATGTGTCCCTGGGACGTTAAATGGTTTGGAGCCTTCTTTTCAGGACAAGCTCCTTCTAATCCACAGACTGTGCACAGCATCAGCAGGAAGACAGAGGGTCATGAGGGAAGGGCGGTTCTTCCAATTCCCTGGCAAAGGAGTCAAAGAAAACTGACTCGCGGTGACAGGGTGCTTCCTTCAGGAGGCTGCTCTGCACGTAGCATGTCCGCCCCCAGGTGGTGACGGGTCCAGGGACTCCGCCAACGATCTGCCAACTCTGGGAGCAAAGCATGGGACAACCTCCCATCCCAGGTGTGCCCTGCCCGTGACTGTGAACGAGGGCACTGCAAAGGAAAATGCCTGAAAGCCCTGAGCAGCTTTAGCGCAGATGACATGAGCGATGCCTGAGCCTCCTAGGGTTAGCCGTCCGATTCTGGGGGGGATGGGAGGAGGGGCATTGGTATTCTAAGGATAAGGTGCTCGTATAGAATACAAACTAATTAATTAAAACCAGGTCTTATGTTTCCAAAGACATTTCCCTCCAGGGCATGGAAAGCCCAGGTCTGTAGAAGGTTGGCGGCTGCACGCGGACCCGCATTACACCCGGGATCCACATCAGGGCGCCTACCTGACCTCCCAGAGCAAGGGAACGGGCATAGGGGGCAGGGGACCCCCACTCTAGCGAAGAGCCACTCCCTTGGATGGCCTGCAGCACCTGGGCCTCCTTCCAACACAGCCACTGTGGTGACAGGCGCCGCTGAGCAGGTTCGGGCAGCGCCGACGTCCGCTGATGTGGGAGAGAATCCACCGGGTGCAGGTGGGGAGAGTGGGTGGGACCTCCCCTCTCCAAACTTCTCAGGAGGTGCCACGTCCCTGCCCTGCCCATGCCCTTCGAAGGTCTTCCCCCAAATCTTCTCCTCCAGGGTGTCATGTCCCCTCCACGCTCACCTGCACAACTGTCGTCAACACCAGCACAGCTGCCATCGGTGCTGACCATCCCACTCCCCTGAAGTCCACATCAACACCTCACCTGCACCTTTCACATACCAGCCCCTCCTGTAGATTTGGAAACTGCGTTGGGAATGAGCACTCCCACTGCATCGAACGAGGACAGTCCCATTGTGACTCGATCCACCCCCGCCCGGCACACTTCATTTGCAACAGTGCCCAGGATAATGGCCACGTGTTCTTCTCCGAAGAGGACTCCACAAGGAGTATCGCCAGTGTTACTATTCTCTTTGGAGCCAGGAAGGTTGGAAATGCAGTTAGGCAATAATTTGATGTGCACGTATTAAGCATTTACTCTTTTAAAGAATATGAAGGAAAAAAAAGTTCAGAAATAGTTCCTGATTTTTGTCAGTTCAGAATTTACAGGGACAGGGACATACACACACACACACACACACCACTAATAGGAGATGTGATTGGTGTCAAAATATAAATACAAGCCTCATAAGGGAATTAATTCTGCCGGGGGTGGGGGCACAGGAGGTCAGGTCCCAGGCAGCTGAGATTGCAGCTGCGCGTAGAAGAATGGACAGACGTCACCGTCTTGCACAAGACATTGAAAAGGAGCCTCTCGCACACAGGGCCCCCAAAGCTCATGAAGACAGGGGTCCCGGTTTCTCTCTTTCACTGTTGCACCCCCAGTGCCCAGTGCAGAGGTGACAAGGCTAAATGAGTAGATGACTCCACTCTTCCATTGAGGGAAAAGTTAAGACCAATACAAGAGTTACACTGAAGAGAAATTCTGCTGACCTTCCAGAAAGAACTCCCTCTGCTCTCTTCGTTGACCTCCTAGACTGAGCCACCGCCACTGCGCCCCCTCCCCCTCGCCAGGGTCAGCCAGGGCAGTCCCACGCCCAACCCCAGTGGGAGGGAAACACGTCTGCCTCTGCAGACCTCTCTCCAGGCAGGCTGCTGCTCTCCCACAGCTTCCTGCACTGCGGGCCATGTCTGCATTAATAAAGTCTTCTTTTATTCTTGAGACGATTTTTAGAGAAGTATATATAATCACTCTCAGAATGATTGGCACTTCACACTCCGAGTCCACAATCTTCGCCAGGAACTGAAGCTTAAAAGGATGGGCGGACTTGCTTACATATGTGACATTTAGCATGGCAATAATAAAAGAATGTTCTTTGCTAAGAACTAACGGTCTCCTCAAAAATATACGTGTCCACCTTGCAAAAACCTCAAGGGTGATAAAGTCTACTAAGGCAGGCTGTGGGTCTGAGAGCTCTATTCTCACCCTTGAGGGAGGAAAACAGGAATTATTCACATGAATCAACAATCAGTAATCTCTTAATCTATCTTAATATCAAGGAACATACATTTTATTTCTATTCAGGCTTCCCAAACATACGTGAGGCAGGATGTAATAAAGTCCCCCCGTTGTGTTCTCCGAAATTAACTCGTGCAGAGCTGTGCGCATGCGTATGAGTATAGGTGATTTACATCAGCACCAGTTAAGTTTTCCACTTCTGTGTTGAAGCACAGGGCATTCGTTTAGAATTGGACCCCAAAGGCAACCAGGGAAACGCATTTAAGAGACTCCGTCTGGGGGGCGTCTGTAGAAAAGCCGACCCCCCGCAGAGGGTGCTGTCATTCCTGAGCTCTGACCCCCACGCCCCTCTGTGGAGGCCGGAAAATCCCCTCTGGGGGTCACTGTGAGCAGGGATTGGGGGGGGGCATTAAGGAGCTTAACAGGAGGAGAAGATAATCACCAAACACCCCGTCCATTTTATGAAGGCCTGGTGAAGTCAAATAATAAAAATGTCCTGATTATAAATTGTGGGATTATCTTTTACAGCGAACTATATTCCACACAATACAGGGAGAATGAATTGCTTTATCTGCATTTAATCACTACACAATATACATTTTTCAATTCTCCTGTAAGTACACAGGCTGATTTTTTCCCCCTGAAAAGAGCATTTTCTGAAGGAATTATGTTCCAAAATTTCTGTTCTACATTTAGTCTAAAAGATCAGGACACATTTTATTTTCTGAGCATCTTCCCTTGCTAATGCTGGAGACCCCGTGGTTTTCCCGCATCCTAGCACCGTGACATAGAAGAGGTGGCATTTCAACTGAACTGCAGTGTCCTCAGAGCCAGAAGTTCACTTGAAAACAGTCTGCCTTGGATTTTAGTTCAAACTGCACGAGCGTCCCAAAGTGCCCCCATTTATTTTATTAAGGACCATAATACATCTAAAGGAGTTTTGGAAGCTACTTTCGTAAAAAGCAAAAGATTTATTTTACACGATCTGAAGAGACGCCAGAGAATTGGAAGCCACTTCAAATGCCTCTTCTCAACATGAACACTTTCATTTCTTGCACATTCAAAAGGCACTGAAAAGGTTAGAAAAGAAGAACCCCACTAAAAGGTCAGCTTGTGCTGCTGTCCACGGCACTCACAAAAAGAGGATGTGGAGTGCCTCCAAAATCGTGTGACCGTCGTGAAAATAACCAGACACAGAGAAACGCCTGCCGAAGCGTGTTCCCGGGGACTCTGCAGATCTGCTCCACTCTCCCAGCACAGACTGCGAGGCCACGTAGAGCACTTTCCAAGTGATGTGTGTGTCTGAATTACCCTGCAGAAAGCTCACCGTGGAAGCTGCACTGCTATTACAATGAGGCTACCGCTGTCCCAGATATACGTAAAAAGTCACTTCAGAACCTCCTTGTGGACCGGTCCACAGGCCACATCACGAAAAGTCAAATTCATGCGTCTCACTTGCCCGGGCTTGCTAATCGAACACTGTGCTATTTGGCCTCGCTGTCAGTACACGCGGTTTTACTGTTGTCGTTCTTCTTGGGCCTTTCCAGCCCTCCCACTCACTGTCTGATGAGGAAGAGTTACTGTCTCTATGAACATGGAGAAGAACGTGCTGACATCCGTGAGGACCGTCGCCGAAGATCTCCTACTTGTCGCCTTCCGAATAAAACTGCTCCAGGGGGAGTACAGCCTCCCCAGGCTGTTAAAGGGACATTGCTTAGTTTGAAGTGCAATTACAGGAGATTATTAAGGAACTCATTTGCCCAAATATATAAAGATAACTGAGTTGTAATATTGTATGAGATGGGATGGCATTTCTGGAAACATCTTTAAGTTTCTGAATATAGTGTAAGCTGTATCCCTTAATGGGTTTGTCTCACAATGGAGAATGGATCCCAACCACATGGAGATAGTTAATTATTTTTGAAACCAATATCTCAAATATTATATAGTCCTAGGCAAAAAAATTACAGTGTAAGAATTTTCTCTGACATAATGTTATGTAATTTTAGTTCAAACAACAGGGTACATTAAAGAAAAGCCACAAGGAATACAACCCCATCAAAGCCTCCTTTTTTTCATCAATTAATCAGTCAGGTAATGCAGGGTTGTGAAAATACGCTCTTTCAAACCACCCTATCTAGGAAAGCGTGCTTTATTCTTCAATTACCAAAAGCTTTCTTCTGATCTAAAGTGACGAAAAACTAGATTGAAAGGGAAAGAGGCATTAAGTTTCAGAAAAAGTGGTGGGAAGAGGCAAGCAGAGAGAACCATTTTTCTTCCGCACTGGAAAGAAGGAGGAACGACTACGGTAAGTGACATGATGGAGCGGCAGAGGGGCAGTGAGTGTGCTCGCGCACGCCTCACCCTTCCGCCCCCACCCCCGGCCTGCGTCCTGT
Organism: Micronycteris hirsuta; assembly: GCA_004026765.1. Taxonomy (NCBI): domain Eukaryota; kingdom Metazoa; phylum Chordata; class Mammalia; order Chiroptera; family Phyllostomidae; genus Micronycteris; species Micronycteris hirsuta. The sequence goes on from PVJI01007039.1 coordinate 68,274, forward strand.
GCCGTGTGATGCAGAGCCTTCAGGGTGCTCTGCGTGATCCTGGCAGCCGGGCCAGCCCTGCAGTGCTAAGTTAGGAACTGTTCCTGCACAGCAATTCATTCTGCTTCCGGTCCCAGCTGCCACCGTGTTGGCTCCTCTCACCAGCCTTGGCAGTCTTTTTCCGAATCTATATTTATATACCATGCAGTTTTTTTGTGTGAATTTGTTTTTGAGGAAAAGTGCATACCTAGTGCTGAGGTTTGATCTGGCCAATAAATCATACCAAATAGATGTGGAAACTTGGCTGGTGGGGCCTTGGAAGGGTATTAACAAATCCAGGAAACTAACTGATCTTTGGTCGAGATTCAAGTAACTTTCTAGACACAAAATTAATCTTCTTATAATCTGGAGAAAAATGGGCTAAGGGTGACAAGGAGATAAAAAGGAGATAGAAGAGCAGGACTAGAAAGAAAAAAGGAGGGAAAGTTGGTGAATGAAGATTATTAAGGGAAATATGACTCTCCTTCCATGTTCCCAACAATCTAACCCACTGGGTAAAGGTGCTGGGTATAAAATGATCTGTCTGTGGTGCTGAGGTCAAGTTCACAATGGAGTTTGATTTTAAAAAATTGACTTTTTGAGCAAACTCTTTTCTAAACACCTGAGATCACATCCCAGTAAGTCACTACTAATATATCACATGTGTATGTGTCTAAGAATAGTAGAAGAGTAAGAAATACTCAACCTAACTTTCTACAACTAATAAGAATATGAAAGAAAGATAAAGAAGAAATAAACACATACTGAAGCAAATAAAAACTGGAAAGTTCACCCCAGAAGGCCAGTATAAACAAGCTGAAAATGAATAAGCTAGTTACAATCCATCTAACAAAGTTACATAAAGGGCAACAAAGTCCATTCAAAGAAAGTAGATGGAAAGAAATAGTAAAAGATAAGAAATATAACAGAGTCCAACAGAGAGCAACAAAATAAATGTGGCCTCTTTGAAAATAGCAATAAAATTGATAAACTTCTAATGGAAATAATCAAGAAGAAAAAACTCAAATAATCAATATTGTATATGAAAAGAGGACCATCTTAATAGAAACTGAACTAATACAAAAGATTTTTAAAAGGATATTTTGAACAAATTTATGCCAATGAATATTTAAATTTAGATAAAATTGGCCAATTTCTAGTAAAATACAATTTACCAAAGCTAATTCAAGAATTAGAAAATTAAAATAGTTCTAAAATGTGCAACATTCCTAGGAAAAAAAGTGTTAAGACATTATGAAAAGAAATTAAAGAACATGTAAATGAATGAAGGGACAAAACTAAAGAACTCAAGATTCTAAATGCAGCAATTTTCTCCAGGTTGCTATACATATTTAATACCACCCCAATAAAAATTCCAGCAGGTATTTTTTTAATTTTATTTATGTATTTTAGAGAGAGGGGAAAGGAGGGAGAAAGAGAGTGAGAGAAACACTGATCAGCTGCCTCTTGCCTGCACCCCAGCCAGGGCCTAGCCCACAGCCCAGTTCTGTGCCCTGACCAGGAATTGGACCAGGGCGACACCCATCCAGCTGAGCCACACCGGTGGGGGCCCGACAGGTGTGTGTGTGTGTGTCTTGACGAGATAATTTTTTCATGGGGAAAAAAAAGTACCAAATACTCAAGATTCTTTTCAAGAAAAATAAGGGAAAGGATAGCCCTGCTGTGCCAGATGTCAGGATGTGCTTGCAGAGTGCTGCACTGCTGCCTGAGGGGAGGGGCCTGTGAGAGAGAGCACGGGGCTCAGGCTCCGCCCCAGCACTGCGGGGTGAAGGACAGATTCGGAACAACCCTACCAGTAAACCAGTGCATGGTGCTGGGGTAGTTGCATATGCATGCATAAAAATTAAATTAGACTTTTTCACAATTTACCCATAAATTAACCATAGATTGAGTATACATCTTACATGAAAAGTAAAATGTTAAAGCCTTAGCAGAGAATATATGAGGGTCTCCACATCCGAACCTCTACCCAGTGAAAGATCTCTTCAAGAAGACATAAAGCAACACTAGGGATAGAGAAAAGTAAAAAACATGATGTGGTTTACCATGTAACAATGAAGAACTTCTGTCCTTCAGGAAAACCACAGATGAGCTGCTCACAGTTAACTCCATTGCCTGAGGTCCCACAACCAGTGAGAAACTAGGCAGAAAGACAGAGCACCGCGGCCCCACACCCCCCACCACCACCCCAGCACATCAGAGCGGAGGCCCAGGTGCCTTTGGAAGGGCCGGTCATACCCCGGGGCTCACTGTCTTACACCACATTTCTTCAGCTTCTGCTGAGGGCCGGGGCCCAAGAAATGGCCTCACACAGAACGATGCACTACCTTCAGAAAGCTGCTTCCCAATCCCCCTGCAATTGGCCAGCAGGATTTCCTTCAAAAAATCCCAGGGTAGACTGGACCTACCAACCAGTTCACAATGACAAACACAGTATGTGTCTAATCTGTCCCAGAAACAATTTTCTTGATTTGTAGTCAGGAAGCACTAAGATTGAAATTCATCTCCATTCTATAAAGCAAACCAATTTTTTATCACCCTACATGGCATCTTACAACATTCAATCTATGAGTACGATTTCTTGCCTTACCCTTCGGTAAACGCTACCCTCAGATCCTGAGGAAGCGAATGTCCAGGGCGAGAAATTATACTCATTACAAATGCATTTGTATGCTAAGGTTGATCTTTAAAAGCCAGTAGCTCTGTATGCATATTTAAATGGAAGGGGCATGGAAAAGAATTGTGATTAGCTTTTTCATGCAGTAAGACTTTTCTTTGGGGCTGGTATTTCTAAATCATAACACCAGACATGTCTCAGCACGGATGACCAGTTTATTCGCAGAGACGTCCCGCCAATCAGGTACAATGAGTCTGGAGAAGCCTGTGGATAGCGCAGGAGCCCCGTCCCCTGTGCCTGCTACCAGAATTTAGTAACAGCGGTGGAAGACTTTTCCTGCATGTGCGAAAACGAGTATCTTGACTATTAATCAACCGTGCTTACCCTGCATAGGCTCCACATCGGATGTAATATGGGAATAACATTGAAATAAGATGGAGGAATTCACGCTGAGAAGCAGAGAGGTAGTGAAGTAACAGGGTTTTTTTTTTAAGGCGCAGGAATGATGCCATTAGGCATCAGGAGAAATTTAGTAAGTCTGAACTTAGGGAGGATGGCTGTTTTCTCCACAGCTTTGTACATTGTAAACTGTTATGCAGATGATGGCGTCTCAGGTGGTAATTTTATCCCATTAACCATGGTTGGCACCAGATTTACTCTTGGAAGTTCCATTGCCCGACAGGGTGGGACCAGAACGGCCCTCCTCTGTTTTCTGTGAATGGAGTTGGACATCTCACCTCCCTCGGAAATGCACGGGCCTCCCCCTGGATCCAGATGGCCCCAGGGGCAGAGCTGAGTCCTGCCCCTCCAAATACGCATCTTTCCGATTTTGAGCTGGGCTCTCAGGTTGTGGCACCCTATCTGTCACTGGGGGCTGGGGTTTGGCCGTGCAGAGGCATGGCTGCCAGATGTGAGAGGCTGGGGACCACCAAAGGCAGACTGCGGAGGTAACTTGGTGTCTCGGCACAGGATTTTCTGTGAGTCAAGAAGATTTAGGCAAATAGGGGCAAGGGTTCATCCAGGGCACAGTGACGCCGAACTCACCTTGGCCAGTTCCTTCCAGCAAAGTCAAGGCTTGGGGGAGAATATGGTGCCCAGACCCAAGAAATGGGCTGTGGGACATCCCTTGATTAGATGTGATACAGAGAAGTCTTCTCCCATCATGGCCAAAGACACTCCACCACTGCGGTCACAGGAACAATGGCAGCACGTCACTCGGGGCGGCAGAAAGAGTTGGGGCACTGAGATGAATTACACCCAGACTGGCAGGTGCCCCCCTCGGCTGGCAGATGTCCCCCCGCCCTGTGTTCCCCTGACACCATGCTCCTACGACATCACTGGCACAGAAGCAGCCACGTCAACCCATCAAGACCGATAGCTCAGTCGGAAGGTGACTCTGGGGGATGTTTGAATCACAGACCTGGCCACCCATAGACAGTGGTGTGGGGACCGGCTACATCACGGAACACTCAATGCCTTGGGCTCAAGCCAGACCCCCTGTACCCAAAAGGATCAGAATACAGGGCAGAATTTGTCATGTCCCAAGAGAGATGAACCTGCAGGTGACAAGGGGATGAGTCCTCGGTTGACTGAGCCTAGGGCTGAGGATGGGTTTTTTTCTGGAAACAGGTAAGCAGGGCAGGGCACGGTCTGAGCTCCTTCTACAAGACAGGACTTTTCACCAGCGACCAAGGGCAGTGTGGGTCTCAGGATGCGCGGTTTTGAATATCTGTGCTCCCAGCTGGTAAAGTGGGGAATTTTAGGCTAACTTGATCAGGGAAAGACTGATATTTAAATCTGGTGAGTCAATTCTTTGACAAAAGTACCCACTCCCACGTAAAGCAGAACAGAGCTAGCCAGCAACCTCCCGCCGCTCCGCTCGCAAGCATGTGCACCCCAGGGCTGCCCTGCCCCCCCAGCTCTCTGTACCCCAACTTTCCTGGGCATCTACATACTCCTGATCTCCCTTGCTCCAAACCTCAACTCCTAGACACATTCCCACAGCCCTCTGGAAGCAGCAGTATGTGCAAACAGAAAACTCTTGGTTTCAATGATACAATAAGAGTTGTTTAGAACTTCAACACTATCCAAAAACAAAAAGTTCTTTTCCCATATTAGACAGCAAGAATGAACTCCCCTGGTCTCAGTAAATCCCAAAATAGAAGAGCACCGTCACCCCAGTTCACCATCTGTCGGCTGGTGACCTGCACATAAACAGATGGTGCGATCGCTCTTGTGCCTGGTACCCGGTCGCCACTTACATCACAAGAGCGATCAGCACTCCAGGAAGAGGGGATAAATATAGGCTGCCTATTGATCCCCTCCTGCTCAAAGCATCTACTGGCCAGGAAACCTGGAACACTTGATGGGGAAGTGAAAGACACTTCCCCATCTATATTCTGCATGCATTTTATAGGGGAAACCAAAGACGCTAATTTGAAGTAATAAAATCCAACCCCCCAAGAGGTCTAAATTCAACAGGGGAGAAAAGAGAAGTATATTGCTGAGGGAAAAAATCAATTTAACAGGCAGTAAAGTCTGTGCTGTGGAATATGTATCAAGATTATATCTAGACTGTTCTTTAATTAAAAAATAGAATTTGTGTGAGACTCTCGATTCTTTTCACACATTTCAGGGATTGTTAGGAGTCTTTTCCTTGCACTCACACACTGTTTTACCCACGTGTCTGCCTTTCCCGGAAGCCTCCGAGCCCACAATGCTCACATCTGTCCTCATGGATGTCGCCCCGGCCTGCAAACGCCCACTGCCCTCGCTACAACGTTATCGCCCACCTGGGGGCCAGCACTGAATTAATAAGCAACGCACGTAAAGCATCCCTGCTTTGTCATGGTGACATGAGATAACCTTTTAGGATTTGCTGGTTTGAATTTCAGTTGAATGCGACTGTTTGACACGGTCCAATGCAAAGACTTCACTGACACTGATGGCAGAGGCCACAGTGCCATGTGACTTCAACGTGGTGACGGGGAACTGTTCCCAGGGCTGGCCATGTTAGGGTGTCTTGAGGGCTTAGAAAGCTTGGGTGGATAGTTTTATTTTTATCAGTGTTTTCTTAATTTAAAGTATTATTTGAAAATAGTTTTAAACATTAAGTAGTTCTAAGGAACTTGTAACAGAAATAAAACAAAGCAAAAACAATATTGCTTGTCTCTTGATCTTCTCAACTTTATTCTTTCCCCCAAAGAAACCATAGTCAACTCTTTAAGCTATTTTCCCCTCCCCGATATTTCCAAATTTTATATACTAGGTCTGTCCAGAAAAACCCCAACCATCATTGACATGATGAGAACAGTTTGTGTGACACTGACATAACCTGGCAGCCAGGGAGAGTGGAAAGCACATGAGTGAACAATGGCGACTTCACTGTACTAGTCGGTGGGGGCGGTAGACGCTGTTGAGTGAGCATGTGTACTGTGTGGCCATCTCATTCAAAATGACTGAGCAAGTAAAGCAACGAATTCTGCATCAAATTTTGAGTTAAGCTTGAACATTCCTCTACAGAAACTATTCAGATAATTCAGAAGGCCGCAGCTATGGGCAACTGGAGACTGGCAGCTTCATCACAGCAACGCATCTGCTCATGCATCATGCCTCATGCAGAGTTTTTGGGCAAAACATCAAATCACCCGGGTGATTCAGTTCCCCTACAGCCCAGATTTGGTGCCCTGTGACTTCTGGCTTTTCCCAAAACTAAAATCACCATTGAAAGGGAAGAGACTTCAGATCGTCAATGAGATTCAGGAAAATATGATGGGGCAGCTGATGGCAATTGGGAGAACTGTGTGAGGTCCCAAGGTGCCTACTTTGAAGGGGACTGAGGTGTCATTGTCCCATGTGCAATGTTTCTTGTATCTTGTATCTTCTTGAATAACTGTCTCTATTTTTCATATTATATGGCTGGTTACCTTCTGGAGAGACCCCCCCCGCACACACACACACACACACAGTGTTACAAAGTATATATTATTTATATATTTAATTCCAAAATAATATATAATTACATATATTTAATTTACATTATATATTTAATTTCCAAATTAATAATAGACATTAAAATTATACATAACAAAATATTTCCAAATTATATTATATTACAAAATATTTCCAAATTATATATATTATAAAATTATATATATACACAAAAATGATACTATATGAGGATTTCACAAAGATTTTTTAAACATGAAGTAAAACAACACTAATTCTAGAGAAGAAACATGATGTTCTTTGCATGAAAATAAAGACAATTCTGTCCCTGGATTTGTTTCTGTTGGGGACCCGCAATTGCCAGTATCTGTAGGTCTTCCCTTTGGGGGTTGGCTTCTCCAGAGGAAGTCCCACCCATCTCTTACCTGGAAGGGCACCTCCCTCACCGCCACTTCACCTGGCACGGGCCGGGGGGAGACGGGAGGTTTACCACCCCCACTGCCGCCTGCACTGCACACCTCCGGCCACTCGACTCCTCCAAGCTGTGTCCTCTGTGCCTGCGACCGTGTCTGGGACACTCTGTCCCCTGTGGTCCCACGTGCCACAATGCCTGGTACTTCCCATTCTCGGGTCTTCCCACAGTTTATGTCAAAACAGCCTTCTCTTCACTGCCCCACACCCCGCATCTCAGCGGCCAGTTCCCACGCAGGTCCGTGGGTGATGAGCCCCGTGTGGTTCGTTTCTCTTCCTCCGTCTCTCGGGGACGGTTTTAAGAAAAGGAGAGGAGAGAGACGTGTTTACTGTGCCGTACAGGAACCCTAAGATAATGGAATTTTTTAGTTTTATCTTTTTAAGCCAGTAGAAAACTTGTCATTAATTATGTTCTAGTATTTTTTCTTCTTTTAAAGCAGAGAACACACAGTATTCCAGGTGGAAGTATTGGTTACACCTGAGCAGGTGCAGGTTTGGGCTAGGAGTCGTTTTGCTAATTGGAGCTACGGGAAAAATTCTTCCATAGCCGGTCTCTCAGGCAGTCTTGTTTCCATCAGAAGAAAAAACAAAACAACAGAGAACAGAACATTTTTCTAAAGGACTTTTCCATAATGAGCATCCAGGAAAGGTCATTTCCAGCTGACCACTGACCCTGTGTGAATAATCCTGTACAGAATTTACCGGACTGTCTAAAATAGCCCATTTCTGTGACTGTGTTTCCATTTCCAACACGTCAAGACCGTGCGTGGCTCCTTATATCCCACAATGTCTGAAAAGCATGGTTCTGCTGGATCCGGGCAAGACCCCACAACGTGCCCCAGACCAGGTGACAGACACACCTCACGTGGGCATCCAGCTGGTGTTCTTCCCATTGGATTTTTAGACCAGTAACAAGTAGTTTTTAATCATGTGCTTTACTTGAAATTCTGAGATAATCAAAGATTTATATTGCAGATCACAATGCACATTTCTTAGGGGGAATACATTGCTTAAACCTTAAATCATCCACGTACCTCTACCTCAGGTGGCAGCAACACTGTGCTATCTGGCCAGGAAGAAAATCAAACATAATTGATGTGGAGAGAGAAAGAGAGAGAGGGATTCGCTGCAGCAAGTTAAATGGAGCTTTCTGAGCTTTGCGACAGAAATCTTGACAAAAACATTCATATTTCAGCATTTCACAGGAAACAAAGTTTTCTACCTTCTCTTCTGTCAGCCAGAACTCTGTGCAGCTCCAGCACAGGAAGGACTCCAAAGGAGAGGCATTTGCCACTTTTCACTTGTTTTGATATAAATTAAAATACTGTGATAACTATGCAATTACTCTTTGCCATTGAGGAAAATAGGCATTAACTGAAATGATGTAAATCTAATAAACAGTGCATTGCGTGTGCGGTTTTATTATTACTGTTACCCTTTTAATGTGTCTATCAATTCATTAAGTGGTAAAAAAGATGTGTTATAGGTGAAGGAATAACAGAGTGTCAAGGAGGAATAAATATTTTCAAAATGAGAAGTTCACATGTGTATTCTAACCTGGGTCTTAAAATTTTCCACCAAGCATTCCCTCCATATTTAGTTTCTATACCTGTAGATCAGGAAAACTGAGGTTCTCCTCCACACGGCCAGTCATGTGACTGGACCCCACACACCTCCCCCACCGGAGTGAGAGGCCCTAACACTAGCTCCCTGCAGCCACCCCCAAGGGCTGAACTCATTGGCCACTCCGGGGGTTACCAACCTGCAAAAGGAACACAGTGGGCCATTGTCACCTCCAAATGAAATACTTCCATGAGGCCACGGTAGGCACACTGGTAAATGAGAGTCTGTGACGGTGTGGGATTCAAACACGGAAATCTAGGTCTTTAACAAGTTTCCAAAGAGATTTCAGTGCCGGCGGCCCATAGACCCCTCCCGGGAAACACGGCTCAGGGCCCGGGCAGCGTGAGGTGAGAGCAGCTCTGGACGTAACACACGGCACGGTGCGGCCGGACCCGATAGGGGCAGGAGGCAAACGGCAGAGGAACGGGGGAGAGTGGAGGGATGCGGCCCCGTTGCAGGAGGAATATAGCTGGAAATTGAGATGTGATAATAAAAATAAACAAATCTAAATAATTCACACCGTTTCCTAACCCAGCCTATCTGCAGTTGTCCATCTATTATGCAATACTTTGACCTCCAAATGACATCACTGACCTCAAAGATATTATACTGTATCTCCTACCTAATCACATGGATGCCTGACTCCTAAGCCTTTTTGAGAGCAGTTTTCTCATATGCAATAATCTCTCCTAAAGGACGAACATTTTTTCCTGTGGAATTCATGGCAAGTGAATGAAACAAACCTAAACTACAAAACCTTCTGAAGCCCCACAATGTCTAAGAGTCAAGAAGAACTTGAGCTTGATCTTGAAGGCTACCGTTGTTATATTTAGCCTCACTACACAAACCTCTGATTACGTCTGGGCTCACAGGACGTGGGTGTGGCAGGTGAGCTTTCTGCAGCTGTCCCACTGGCCACCAGCAGGGCCACAAGGACGACTGGCCCAGGAGGGCACCTCCCACCCACACATCCCGGACACCAGACCTGCAGCACTCACCCAGGGCCCTGACCCACTGTCTAAAGGCCGCCTGCGATCACACCAGGATTCCCGTCTCCCAGGAGGAACAGCGTGATGCTTCCCACTATGCATCCACACGGCTGGGCCACAGTCCCAGGCATAGGGTGGCAGACCAGTCTGGATGCTGCTGTGAAGTTAATCTCAGGTGAGGTTAACACTGAACTCAGTAGGCTTTGACTAAAGCAGGTTAGCCTCTCAAAGGTGGGTGAGGCTCCCCAACCAGTTCAAGGCCTTCGGTGAGAAACGGCGATCTCCCCCAAGGAGACAGAACCTGCCCGCAGACAGTCTTGGACTGGAGCTGGAGCACTGGGCCGGCCCTGGGGGCCCAGCCTGCCTGCCTGTCCCAAGGATTTCGGGACGGCCCCCATGTTCAATCCAGTTCATTAAAATCAGCCTCTATGTGGGGGCAGAGAGGTGAGACACACACCCCCTCCTGGCTGTTTCTCTGGAGTTCCCTAGTATAGACACTGTGGTCCTCAGCTCCTAAACCCCTGTCTTTCCCCCTAACTCCGCCTCGCCCAGGGGAGCCTGCCCTGGGTGCTCTGCTGGGTTCCTTGCTTGGCCATGAAATATGCTCTCAACACTCAAACGTTAGTTCCAGAGGGGAGCCCAGAAATGTTCTCACCCAATCCTGTCATTTTACTTGACTGAAATCCTGCCCAGAGACCTAACTCACGTGTCCAGAGTCCCACTGGAAGGTACCCACAGAGGCAGCTCCGGGCTCTCCCAACAGCCCACACTGCCTGGTCAGTTCCTCCCCTGCTCCACTGAGTCCTGAAGCTTCAACCTTCTTCCAGGCTGCAGGTAACCACACAGAGCGCAGGTTGATCACAAATCTTCTATATGTTGCTTGCTAACCCCGACAGCTCCCGGACAGTGTTTACGGGCATGGGGAGAATCGGTTGGTCTCCCCACTGCAGACTTGACAACATTGGCTATAAGGAAATACAGGTTCAGTTCCCTAAAATTAAAACCGGAGAATTTGACTGATGTCCAAGTGAACCTTGAGCTGCTGTCCTGGGGAGTGGGGAAGAGGGAGCCAGAACAGGAAGGGAAAGAGGTAGGCAGACTCCCTCAGGGGGGTGCTGGCCGGGTCCCAGAGAGGCCTACGGGGAGCGTGTGCCTCCCCTGAGCCGGCCTGTCCCCACCAGGGCCGGGAAGCTGGCATGTGGAACCCTCCACTCCCATTGGGCACTGGTTAAGGAGGGGTGATTAGGTCCCTGGGGTTTTCTGGAACTCTCCCCAGGTAGCTCCGCTTCATAGAGACACAGTGCTGGCAGTCTGGAGTTCAAGCACAGCAGGAGCGGGTGTTCACAGAGCGGGAAGCATCCTGGTGTGAGGACAAAAAGGAAGGACAGCTCTTGCTACTTCCTCTGATGCCTGGATTGGAGGGGACTCACACTGCCTGGCAGTGGACAGCGTCCCCCGGCCAACCCCCACTAGCCTAATTGGAGATACTAACACAGACACCGAAAGCCTGGGCCCCTCAGCGAGAACCGCCAGTACGAGCAACAGAGAAACAAGCCAGGAAGGAGAAGCTCATCAGGGCCCGCTCCCCCCACCCCTGTGCCCGCCCTGAGTCCCTAGCTCACTGACACCCTCGCGAGCAGGGGTCCCCACCAGAACGCAGAGCCATCGGCTTGAGGAAGAGCCTTTGGCCACTCTGCGGCCACTCTGAGGGGGCCCCTGAAGGACACCTGCCCAAAGTGGGAGACTGAGAGACCAACCAAAACAAACATCCAGACGTCTTTTCCAGAAAACTCATCAGCAAAACCCAGCAAACTGCATCCTCATTTTAGCCTCTAATCTGCAGAAGTGTGGTCAGGGTGAGTGTGCCCCTGAAAAGTGGGCCATCTCCTAGGCGGGGTAATGCTGAACTCAATGCCCTGGTTCCTTTCCTGGCGAATTCAGCAAACTCTCACTTTCTGCAGGGACTAGTCAAACTGTCCCTCTGGTCTACCCGACCGTGGGGCATCGTCCAGCGAGAAATCTCCAGCACGAAACTGCGCAAACCGTTTTTCATATGATCAGTCACAGCACCTCCCCCAAACACTGCACAAATCTTTTCTGTGTGTGTTTCAGCAGCATTTTTACCTTTCCTGAAATAACAAAGCATAATATTTTGAAAATGTTGCATATTTTCTTCCATCTTCAATATTAAAATGGCTACATAAAAATTCACCCATTCTGATAAGGTTTTTTTAAATGCACGCTGATATGACAGCTGTCACAATACAATCTAACAAAACTATTTTGAATGACGTTAAAAACAACTAAGTCTTTAACTTATGGAAAAACTTTTTTGGCCAGCCCAATACAAATGCCTGTGAGAACCCCAATAAGTAAGGGAAGCCAAAAAGAGACTAAGTTCATGAGAAAAGCCTGCTAGTCTACAATGCAGTTACTGCATTAGGTAGAAATAAAAACAGACTCCTAAAAAAGAGAGAGAGAGGTTCAGCCCAACTTGATCTTGGAAATGTTTCCCACACGGCCCCACTGCTGTGTCTCTTGGTTTATCATAATGGAGAAGGGCTTGCTGTGAGAAAGGGCTTCTTTCATTCCAAGAAAATAACCACAATGTAACCAGAGTAAGCCTTAATTTCTTAATTGGTGCTTGTGAAGATTTTATTCTTTCATTCATTCATTCATTCAATCATAATTCCTATAATTAAGTTTAAAAAGAAAGAATAAACTACAGAGGAAAGCAAAACATTTATTTTCAAAGCTGAGCTAATCCCAAGAACATAATCAAATACAAAATACATGAGGTTTGTCTTCTGTGCTCCCTCCCTGCTTGGCCTTTCAAGACAGAGAGGCCCCCTGCCCAGTGGCCACGTCCAGTGCTTTTCCACCCTTTCCTTATCAAAGATGTTCTAGGAAAAGGTCTGATTAAATCATTCCCTTTAACATCATGCCTATTAAGACAGGGAACCAGTACAAGTACCTGCACCAACACTGCCAGGAATATTTGCAAAGGGAAGTGCCAATGAAGATTTCAGAGGCTGGTAGAGCAGCAGAGATTTTTGCATAAGAAAGACTCTCAGAAAACCCCCAAACACCGGGCTTGCAAACAAGCACTAATCCTGAGGATATAGATGGTATTTACTAAGGAAGTCGCTGTCCACTGAAAGCATCCAACAGATGGTTTCGAGAATGGGTTTCTCCAATTCAAGGCTGAAGGTCAGAAAAATAACTCGGGACTCCTCAGGTGTTGCTGTTCCCCACCAAGAACCTCCTTCCGGAAAAAGCGCAGCGTAGGCACACGCATTTATTCTTAGCCTGAAAAGAACATCTGCTTAGACCAAGTGTGCACGTTTTTGTGATGTTAATGTAGTCAGAATAACCCAAAGGATGACACGTTATTTCCATTTCAAATAACGATTTCATTCGAGAAGAACCACTGAACAACAGCAGTAATGACAGAGGCTTGTATTTACTTGGGCCAATCATAGACTCCTTTGCAG
>PVJI01007040.1:0-81323 GCA_004026765.1 Micronycteris hirsuta
AAAAAAATTTTTTTAACCAAAAACAAGCTTTAAATATGGCTTTCCACATAATCATTGCGACATCACTCATCAATATCAGTCCTTAATAGCAACCTGATAATGTAGCCAGTAGGTGAAACAGCCATTAAAAAGTGTAAAAAAATGATTAATCAGGTGTGGGGTGGGGGGATAATGCTCTTCCATTATTTAATGAGAAGTACATGTTTTTGAGTGTTTGTTTTTAATAATTGACTGTAATATTAGTTTGCAAAAATGTAATTGCTTCTTAATTTTGCATCCTGGCTTCTTTGTGCCGGGGACAAAGGTAGTCTATTTCTGTAGTTATTGTTTGCGGCACTCCGTCTAAAAAATCACGTTCATTTCAAGAAGCTGTTATGGTATTGATTCTGGTAAAGACTTCCATTAACTGACCAATCTAAATCTCATAAGTGATGTCAGCCTAGTTATGCATTGGCTTGGTTCAGGCATGCAGCCATTATGTGAGGATGCAGGCAGGGTCGGGAGATGGCTGTTAAATTATTTCTAAATACCGAACCAGAGCAGCTTAACGGTGCTGCCGTTCGAGACGGACACAGAAGCGGCAATCTGCCACCTCTTTGTTTTTTGACTGTGCGCGTGGGGTGGGGAGAGTATTTTTGGAGTGAGAACCTGTGGCACCAGAGGATAAGTGACACACACAGAGGCAGCTGGGCCTCATGAAATAATGGAACAATAAGGCCCTTGCCGCGGCGCTCATCACTCCAGTATGTTAATTAGCATTCTGCGGCGGCGGCCGCACTGAAAACATGCAATCTGTATTGGTGTGCCGTACAGCTGTGGACGCGCACTCTTTTCTGTGAGTCCCTGGAGTGGGTCCTGCCATTGGCATATGCGCTGGGGGCAAAAGTCGAGCCATCGCCACGAAAATAGCACGCCATGGCAGCAAAATGCCATTTGTCTTTGCTGGTTTTTTCCCTCCCTCAGTGCCAAATGCTCTCCCGTGATGTAATTCTGTTCCTGGGCATCTGCCCCTCCGCCCGGGGTTTGCGGGAGGGCATCTGCGGGGCTGGGGTGCCAGCCAGCAGGGGTGTGGCCGAGGCTGGTGGCCCCCAAAGGGTCATGGGAAGACATCGATTCTCCCTCTTTGTATTATTTGCCTATTTTTTTTAAATGCCTAGATTCCTGAGTGTCATGGACCCAGGACCTGCTGCTTGTTTCCTTGCAGAATGGGAGGGGTGGCTGATTCATAAGGAAAAAACATTTAGAGTGAACTTGACCCTTATTTAGGGTCTGTCCTCATGCCCAGGGTGCTCCCCGGGTAGGTGTGAGTGCAGACAGGCCCCGCCGGGGGAGGTCCCCACTCCTGTGCCGCCGGCAGGGAGCCGCCCTGGCACCGCCCGGCCCGGCTTGGCCCGGGTTCTTCCCGACGCCGGCGTTGCTGACGACGAGAGGAGAAGGTGGCCTCAGCAGGTTGTCACTGGAGCTGCGGCTCCAGCCACAACCTGCTTGGATTTGTACCTGATGGAGTTTGGCTTGAAAAATGAGAACGGTCCCACGTGGGTTGTGCCCGCTCTCAGAGTCATTCAGCTTTCCCCGTGAGCGTGCGCGCAGCCTCCCCAGCACGGGACACACGCGCTCACACACACACACACACACACACACACACGCTCGCACACGCACTCTTGTCCGTGCAGTAATATCCCTGTGCAGAATAATTTTTGAGTCAAAAATGACATTTTCTGGCACTTCAAGTGCACATTGTGTTCGGAGAGGGACGATCTTGTCGTTAAAACTTTCCTCCGGTTTCAGGTTGTATTCGTCCGTTCCCCGTTCCCCTACCGTCTGATCCGATGACGCCAAAAGGGATTTTTAAAAAAGAAAAAAAAATCAAAATCCCAACCCCACCTGGCTCTGATGTAACTTTCAGACGCTTTGGGCAAAGCTTGTCTTTTTCTGAAAAAGGAGAATGCGTGCTTAGCTCCAGATTCTGCTTTTAATCTGCCTCAGACCCGATGGAAGATCGCCCCGCCCCACACCCACCGAGCAGGTGCAGCATCTGGGCCGCTGTGCCGATCCAGTTTGGCTCTGTGTTTGGACCATGGAGGAACCCAGTCCTCTGGCTTTCGGGGCCGCAAGCATGTCCACCTGGGAGCAGCTGAGGTTAGGGGTTAATAGCACTTGCTTTTTTTATTTTATTTTTTTTTTAAGTTCCAGCAGAACAGAAGTCTCTCCCACCTGCCCGGCCGCATCCTGAGCCACAGGCCAGCCCACGGCAGCCCCACGGCCTCTTCAGAGAGCCCTCCCCGGTGCCTTTGCCCAGACCGGCCCCGGGAGGCAAGGCAGGGCGGGCACTAAGCTTTTCCGTCCCCTGTTTCTCTTTTCCTAGAAATCCACCGCCTCTCCCCTTGGTTAATGGCTCTTTAAATATTGAAATGCCTGGAAAAACAAAACAAAATAAAATAAAACGCAGCCTGTCAAAGAGATCAGAACAACAGCGGCAAAAATGTTGGTATCTTTTAGAATTTGTCTTCCTCATGGTAAAAGTATATAATTAATTGGAGAATTTTCCTCCAGATGTGGCTATCCCATAATAGAGCCTTATAAATGCTACAGAAAGAAAAATTGCTCGGAAGGAAGGCGCCCTCAATGCGCACACACCTGGGCCTGACAAAGATTGCATTTAGGGACTGCTGCGCTCTCCCGGTGCAGAGAAAGCCCAAGTCTCGGGAGCAGCTGGAGAGAAAGCCCGGCAAATCTGCATGCAAATAGCAGCGCATTGTTAACTTAATCAGATGCCGAGGGGAAGCTGTGCCAGAACCCGAGGAGCAGGGACAGGAGAGCAGGGTGCACGCGGAGGGAGAGGGCCAGCCCTGGGCGCGCCGTGGTGGGCCCGGAGCAAGGTGCAGCCGGGCTTCCGCCCGCGGCCGTGGATCTCGGACGCTTCCTTCGCTCTTCGAAGAGAGGCAGACGAGGGAGTATATTTCAATGGGAGGGAAGCTTCGTTCTTTTTTTATAGTGATGAAAATGGGGGCATTATTTCGCCTGACTCCATAACTCCAATTAAATAATACTTCTGCTTAAATACCTGGGTGCCTGAGGGCGAGAAATACTGCCCCAGAGTGTACGCAGAGGCTTTTTTTTTTCCCAGTAAAAAAATAAAAAGAATACCTCTCTACATGTGGAAGGGCAGGGTGTAAGTTGTGCCTTAAGAAGACATGGAAGACACCTGTTATTTATATTTTGCATTAATATTAATGGAAATATGTATTTTCAATCTCCTCCATCTTTTTGTCTAGCACCATAAAAAATAAAGAGTAATACTATTTAATCACCCACAGCTTAATAGTGCCTTAGTTGTTTACTGCCACGGCACTAATTGCTCTATACTAATGTGTTTTTCTGTGCTACCCAGTAGTGCTGAGAGAACAGAGATGCATAACCAATTACATGTAGTGTTTTTATGTTAAAAATATATCTGGTGAGGCTGGGAAGGGAGCAGGAGCCGTCCGTAAGAAGGCGCGTTGGCAGCGTCTCCGTGCCCAGCAGAAGGTGCCGCGTGGCCTCTTTTGCGCAAAGACAAAGGGGGTAATTTTTTGGCAAGAAAACAAACCCAATGAAAACACAACAAACTGAGTGTTTCCGATTTCTGCCCCTCCTGCGACTCCAAGGGCTGTTCCCGGGCTCTCTCCTCCAGCCAGGGCGAGCTGGATTTCGGAGGGGGCAAAGGGGGTCCATCCCCCTGCAGCCCAGAGCACCCTGAGGGCACAGTGGGGAGGGTCAAAACCCTGTCCATAATAATGACCCCGGGAGGGGGAGTAACAAAGGAGCACCAGCCGCCCGGGGCCCAGGGTGCGGGATGGAGAACCCCTGGGTGGGTGAGAGCTGGCCTGGCAGCCTGGCCGCCTGTGTTCATTGGCAACACCAGAGTGGCTGCGCCCTGGCGGCCAAGCGCCGCCCCGCCCGCCAGCGGCTGCACTTCACCTTGCGGAGGGGAGATAATGAGATCAATTAGAGGTACCGTCACCGCGCCGAGACAGCTGCTGGCGCTTGGCAATCGGCGCGGCAGGGCGCAGGGCTCCGCTACCTGCCTGCCCACAGCGCCCTGACGCGCCAGCACCCAGCCCCCAGGCCCCAGGCGCACCCTGTGCCCTCCTTGCAGCTTCTGCCGGGGAGCTTACCCCTCGGAGGCACTGCAGGGGGCCAGCCTGGCCTGGGGTGGGGGTGGGGTCTCTGCATCTGTGCCTGTGCGTTCCTGTGCAGATGGGTGCCCACGTGGCTGTGCTGGCGTGTGTGTGCCCCAAGTGCCAGTGAGGGGACAGGCTCAGTGCCTTGGTGAATCTGGCAGCCCCTCCCATCTGAGGACGTGGCAAGAGTCCTGGTTGGCTCTTGTGTGGGCTCCACCGAGCAGACTGACGTTGGAGTCTTTGGTGCCCAGCGGGCTGCACTGCCACCCTCCTCTGACCTGGAGTCTGACCTCAGCTCTGTCTCTGGCCCGGATGTGCCCGGAAGCGGGTTTGACCTCGCTGGGACTCGGTCTTGCCTTTATGAAGCCTGAGAGTGCCAGCTGGCCCCGCCTCCCCTCTGCTGGCGTGTTTCCTGAGAAAGAAGAAAACGGTGCTCACCTGCCACCTGGACGCTCCCTCCGGTCCTCCAACTCTCCAACGTGGCACCCTGGGCTCGGAATTTGGGCAGTTTGGCTTCTCTGAGGTGGTAGGGCTGCCAGGCCTCCCTCGGATCTTCCCTTTAGGCCCAGTTCTTTCCTTCACCGGGTCTGTGCCCTGTTCCTTCCTCTTCCCGCCCCCTGCCTGGCCCAGCCTTGGCCCCTCTGCTCTCCGTGAGCAGCAGACACACTGCTGGGGAGGAGGGGCAGCTGAGAGGAACCCACACTGACCACACTGGCATCTCTGAGTGCAGGGAAAAGGGTCGGAGTGGCCTGTCTTCATTCTGCCAACACCCCCCACCCCCGGGCGGCCGAGTGCCTGTTCAGAAGGTGTTTGCTCCAACTTCCCCAACCTTTCGCGGGCCGGCTGTGCGTGGCAGGTGCCAGAGGGACCCCAGTGTGGGCCCCGGCCTCATAGATCCCAGATGAACTCTGTGGGTCTCTGGATTTCTGAGTCCCAAGCGTGGGGAGCAGGTGGGGGTGAGGAATGTCAGGCCCGCAGAGAGAACCGGGTGGAAACATTGTATGTGCGCCTCCTATAAATGTGATTTCAGATTGCAACACTGTTGCTTTTATCGTAACTTCCCAACCTGAGCTACTGGGAAGCCTGTGTATTTTCTTAACTGGAGCGTAGGCAACAATGTCATGCAAAGATACAAATAAAATGTCCCCTTTCCTTTGTTTAGCTGACCATGGGTCTACCCTGCATGGTGTCCCCTGCGTGGGGAGCCCCAGGTCAGGATTCGTGGGAAAGCCGGCGGGCTGTGTGCTGGGCGGGGTCCTCCAGTCACGTGGGCATGATCCTGGGAGGGCCCCCGAGTGTGGCAGAGGGGAGCCCCGCCCCCCAGCCCGTGCAGGCCCAAGGCAGGCGTTAACTCATTTAGTTGTTCAATGGTTTCTGTTGGGTTGATTCTCGTTCAAATGGGAGACGGTGGGGCCGGGTCACCCCTGGCAGCTGTTCTATGATCTGGGAAGGGAGAAGGACCCGAGTTTCCTAGTTTAGTTCTTCCGCTGGAAGAGAGCAAGCTGGGAGAGGAGCGTGCATTTCATTCCCTGGTTTGAATCTCCGCGGAGAGACCCTGTGAGCCGCCTTCACGCAAATAGGCTTTTTCTGTTCCCAGCAGGGCTGACGTAGGGACGCCTTCCCATAGGCTGCTCTCGGCCCCGCCCCCGCCGCCGGGAGCCACTCTGCGCCCGCCGCGTTCCGGGGTTAGGGCTGCCCACGCAGTCCTGAAAATGAAGGCATCCAATCGGAGTGCGGCACCGACCTGCCGCTCTGCGGACCGGGCACCAAGCCCTGCCAGTGCACCGTGTGTGCGGAGCGCTTCTGGAGTGGCAGAGGCTCTGCCCCTGTGCAGGTCCCAGGTTGGCCATCCATCTCCTCCAAGACATTTGGGTGGAAAAGCAACCAAACAATAATAGATCGATACATTTAAATTAGAACTTTCAAAAATTCAATAATTGTATTTACAAATTAATAAAGCGCCATGACGAAAAGGTCCGCGCTTCTTTATTTAGGGATGCAGTTAATGTTTCCATTGATTAAGCATCCGTTTGGTGGGGGTGTGGGGTGTGGGTAGGGAGTTCTTTTTTCCCAAGGCCGTGTGTGTAAGCGGAAAGTGGCCACCCCGTGTCTGGTGCCACAGGCCCCTTCTGAACAGGTGGCTGGCTGGGTTGGTGGCTAGTGGAGGAAGGGCGGCCTGGGTGCTGGGGACGGTGTGGCGTCCTTGCAGTGTTGGTGGGGACAGCGGGAATAGAACCCGTGCCAGTCCCCATGGTGCCTCCGACGGGACAGCACACGGGTGCTGGCTGTATGAGAAGATTCGACTGCGGAAATCACCATTTCTCAGGCATAAGTCAGGGAGCCCTCCTCTTTGTTCGGAAGGATCCCCCCTGGAAACCCTCAGAACGAGCCAACTTCCTCCGTGCATCTGTGCTTTGCCCCTAAAAGCAGCGACTGTGACTCGGGCTTCCAGGACTGGCCTCCTGCCTCAAGCAAGGGAGACCCGCCGCGCTCCGGCCTGGGCAGCGAACACACCGGATGGGGGTGGGGTGCATCCACTGCCCCTCGCTCATCCTCATTTGATGCCTCCCCTCTCTCGGCTCCCATGTGTCAATTGAGTGTCCCTGGTAGGCCACATCCTATTCATGAGTTGGGGGCATGGCGCTGGATAGGGGATAGGCTGGGAACCTCTCGAGGAAGCCCCCTCCCGGTCGTCCTGCTGAGCAATCTGGGCCCCGCCCTGCACAGGGGGTGTGGGTCCTGACTCTGGGCAGTGAGGTGCACGGCCACCCCGAGACCCAAGGGGCATGTGAAGGTCGAAGGGTCGGGAGAGGGGGAGGGCTCTGCTGGAACCCAGGTGGTGTGGGCCCAGCTGGAGGTCGGCAAGGGAGGACAGGGCCTTGCAGGGGTGAGGGCAGGAGGAGAGAGACGGGGTGACAGAGTGTGGTGACCACATGGAGACGGAGGGAAACAATGACTTGGTGGGGACTGGAGGGGGCACCAGTGACCTGCTCGGGTATCCCCTGACCCGGGAGGGGACAGAGTCCTGCGGGGTGCTCTGAGGGGTGTTTTCCCGGGAGCTGGGGAACCTGGCCCGGCCCTGGTGACAAGCTGATTCTGTGCTGGTCGTGCTTGTCCTTCTTGACTCTGTCCTGTTGTGCCGTCCGTCTGTCCCCGGCTCCACCAGCTAGCTGTCTGCCGTCCAAAACACGCTGGCAGCAGCTCTGTGTCGCCTGAGAGGGCGCGTGCCACCATCTGAATGTGGCGCCATCAGCCTCTGCAGAGCCTCCCTGGCAGGCCGCATGCCCCCAGGAGGGGCGTCCCACCCACAGTCCCCCCCACCCCCCGCACCGGGCGAGGCTCTGCCTCCCACCCCCTGACCCCCACGTTCCGACTCCATCCGTCAGGCCCAGGTGCACCCCTCCCCGTCACGGACCTCCTGTTGCGTGAACTCCCTGCTGGGACACCCGCTGCTTTGCAGCCCCAGCGGGCGCAGCCACGGGCTTGGGAGCATCCTGTGCTTCGTGGGGCCTGGGCGGTGATGCCGATGAATGGTGCCCGGGTCGATGCATTGGCACATGGTTCTCACAGGTCACACAGAAGGGTCCTGTGTCCACTCCTCACTTAGGCTGATAAGATGCGGGCCCCAGGCTCTACCACTGGGCCCCACCGGACCTTCCCAGCTCCATCTCACAGCCCCGACCCCAGCCTGCCCCTGCTCTCCTCACTGTGACCTCTTCACAGTGTCCCTGAGGACCTCGCTGGTCCCAACATGCCCACAGCCAAGGCCTCTGTGCCTTTGCACACGCTCTTTCCGTGTCTTGGAAAAGTAGCAACTCAGCCTCCCCTCCCCTGAGAAAACGCCGCCCCACCCTCCGAGACCCAGCTGCAGAGTCGCAGCGCTGCCGAAGCCGGTTCCCCAGCCGTGGGTGCGCTGGCCCTGCCTCAGCCGAGCTTTCAGATCAGCCCTCCCCGACCTTGCTGCAGTCCATACGGATGTCTCCCCTCCTGCCTCCTGTCCCTCCAGACACAGTAGGCCCTCAGCTCACGTCTGCCGACATTAACATCTGTAGGTGCCTAGAGTTGTGCTGGGCAAGCAGCCGGGGCGACAGGTAGGGAGTGTTCCTCTTTAGATTCTCAGGGTTAGTGTCTGCCTGACGGGCTCCCCAGAGCTTCTGGCCCCGTGGACCGGGCTCCTGCGTGGGTGAGGGCTGCTTTGCGTGGCCTATCCGAAGTCATGGCCATCAGCAGTATTTAAGGTAGCGTGTCGGCCCCCACGTGTTAAGACTCTGATATGAACATGCTGGCGGGGCCAAGTTCAAGCGAGGCGGGCAGTTGGGTGTGTGATGGAGGCCTGGCGGTGGGGGCGGGGGTGGCACAGAGAAGAGGGTCGGTCCAGGCAGGGCCCTGTGCTGATGGGCTGCCCTCTCATGGCCCGTGCCCTGCCCCTCGTAGGCAGAAGTGCCCTGTGGGCCGCCCTGTGGTGTGTCACTGGCCGGGGCGTGGGAGAAGGCCGGCGCCCACTGGGGCGCTGCTGAGGCAACGGAGCCTGTGACCAGGAGGGCCTGTTGCTGGCCCACGCCTGAGCTCGGCTGAGGCCCTGCCCCACCACTGTCCGGAGCTGGGCCCCCGGGGGGGGGGCTGTTTTGCGGGGCTGGGGTCGGGAGGTGCTCTGGGTGGCCGATGGCCGAGGGGGACCCACTGCTTCTCCCCACACTGTTTCCTGCCTCTCACGCAGGCCTGGTTTGCATCTGCTGCCCAGAGCAGGCCGTTTGTCACACACACTGACATCAGCCATGACTCTCGAAACTGATGACACACTCCAGATAAGGTCAAATGCTCGCACAAAGGGACATTTGTTGCTTCTGTTGCCTAATCCCTGTTTGAACAGAGCCGCAGACACTCAGGGCCGGTGGGATGTGCCAGCCTGGTCCCCGGGGCCTGGCCGGGGGTCACGGCCCTCTCCACCTTCCGCTCGGTGGACACGGGGCCAGAGGCCACATGGCCTGCCCAAAGAGGGTCCCTAGGGGTCCTTCCCGGCTCCCCCTGCAGCACCCCCATGGAGCTGGGATTTCACGGCCGGAAGTGGGCGCTGTGAGAAAGAGGACGTGGCGACGTAGGACAGCAGAGCAGCTGCCAGGTCTTCTGCGGGACGGGGTGGGCACGGTGGCCTCTTGTTCTGCCCAGGAGTTTGGACCTGGGAGCCCCCAGGTCCCCCACCCAGGGCCCTCGGTGAACGTGTGGAACCTTCTTCAGCCTTGGGGCGCGCAGTGTCGGGGGATGGCCGGAGCCTGGCGGCAGCTCCCCACCGCTGCGGAGGCTGAGTAGGGTCAGGGGGCGTCCCTGGAGCTCCCAGCAGAAGCCCTGATGGCAGTCCCCGGTCCTCAGGCTACCGTGGTCGCCCCTGACCAAGGCCACAGGGTCCCCTGGAGGCGGAGTTCCCAAAACAGCGTCTGGCATCCAGCTGTGGCCTCTTGCGGGTTTTGCCATCCTGGGTGCTGGAGGAGGGTGGGCGCCATCCCAGATGCCCTGGGATACCTCCCTCCTCGGCATGGTGGGAGCAGTGCAGCCCAAGGGGACTCCCCTGGGAAGGCGAGCCAGGCGTGCCGGGGCGGGGGTGGGGGGTTGGGGGGGCTGAGGGCGTGGCTGTCTAGAGACCTGAGCTTTAGAAGCAGGATGCTGAGCTCTGCTGGTGTTCGGGGCGTGGCCAATGACTGACGGGCGGGGTGGGGGGGTCCGCCTTCTGGAAGTGTCCCCCTCCAAGCACGTGTGTCCTGTTCAAGGGGCAGAGCGGCGGCGTCCCACACCCACGCTCAGGACGCGCCAGGCTCCTCCCACCAGAGCCAAGCGCAGAGACGGTGAGCGGGCCCTCGGTTCCCTTCCCACCACTGGCACCCCCCAGCGTGCGCGCGCCCCCTGCAGGAGCTGTGCGCGCCTCTGCGGAGGGAGCCCAGGCCTTGTTTTGTGACTCCCGGTGGCGGGATGGTGCCTGTAGCTCTTCCCGTCACAGGGGTTTGGCAAGGTCAGCCCTGCAGTAGGCGATACTCTGGGGCACGGAACCTTTAGGGAACAGCTTCCTGGGGGGTTGGGAGGAGCACCGCAGGGCCCAGCTGGATCCGGATGTCCTGCGTGGGCCCCACCCTCACTCTGCTTGGGGCGCAGGGTCATGGTGGCGAAAGTCCCTTTTTGCCCAAGATGTGTGTTTCCCTTGGATGGTACCCTATCACTCCGAAGCTCGGACATCCCTTACCTGCCTGTGCAGGAGAACCTGTCAGCTGCTGAGTGCGCCGTTGTGACATTTTCCAAGTTGAGCCGTCAAAATCTCTAGAAAACCTTTCCCGCAGCGTCAGAAGGGGATAAGGCTGGCTGAGCCGCAGGTTCTGCAGTTTGCCCTGAGGTTCCCCAGGGCATGGGGGTGGGGGTGGGAGGGGTGGCCCCAGCTCCCTGCTCCCCTGAGGCAGCTCCCCAGCTGTGCGGCTGGGACCCTCAGAGACGGTGAGGGGAGGCCTGCGGTGCACACCTGGCCCTGGTGGACGTTCCTGAGCAGGGCTGAGTGGTGGGGAGCAGACGGAAAGAGGAGAAAACCCTGCTCGTTTGCTTTTTTCTTTGCTTTAATCCTCACTTGAATGGGCCCTGAGCAGGCCCTGGGACTTAGAAAACTGCTGGGGACTGTCCCTTCTAACGAGCTGGCACACCGCAGACGGCAGGCGGGAAGAAAGGCGGCCGGGCCGGTCACAGCGGCGGGGAGTCAAACGTGACTGCAAAGGTCACAGCCTGCGGAGATCCAAGGGTTGCTTGTGAGAAAATGTGACCTTGGAGTTTAACTCTCCAGCAGGCCTTTGGGACTGAGGGCCAGGGGGTCCAGGCTGTGTCAGCGGCTGTGAGCTCCCCCAGCCCCGGCCAGGCCCCCGCGTGTCCCCCCAGCCAGACCCGTGGAGAGAGCGCTCACATCCTGCAGCGGAGTTGGAGACCAGCTCCCCTGTGCACTGGGGGCCTTCCTGCCTCCTGGCCCGGAGCAGCACCCGGACGAAGTCAGAGACCTGCACCAGCCGGGTGGGGGAGGGGGGCACATCGGTGCATTTTCTGGAGGATTCTAATCACAGTATAGGGAGATGGAAGCCCTCTACCCTCCCCCCAGCCCCTGCCATGCCCCAGGTAGACACTCAGTGCCAGGGAGGGTGCTGGCCCCCGGGACACCCATCCTCATGCTGGAACGAATAGAAATCCGCACCTGTGGGCTTTGTGCATCTGCGCGGCACAGCCCTTCATCAGCCTTGGGCTCTGTGCGCCCTTGGGCAGCGATGGCGTTGATATGTATTCACCAGGGACCACATCTGGCCTTCAGAAGCACGCTGGGGGCCCTGGGTGGCCTCCTCCAGCTGGGGGCCCCGTTCCCAGCCTTCACTGCTGCAGGAGCCTCGGCAGGTGGGCGGCTCTGAGCGACCGCGTCCCTGCTCTGATGGCCGGGTCTCTGCCCTTTTCATCCCCGAGGAACTTCCAGCCCCTTGGCCAGGAGTGTCTCCCCCATCTCTGCTCCCAGGCACAGGGGTGGCTCCCCCCAGGGCCCCCTATGTCTTCTGGGAGTCTCAGCATGGCGGGGATTGCATTTGGGGTGTGGCTGGTTTTGGTGTTTAATTATAAAGAATAATAGAGCCCAGGAGAGACCAGACCCGGAAGGACCAAGAGGGAGAGAGAAAAAGGGGCAGGAACTTGGAGGAAGCTGACTCTGCTGCCTGACTGTCCGTCATCTGGTCGCCGCTCAGCCACTCCTCCCCGGGCGTTCTCCGTTGGGGACAGGGTCCAGACTGCCAGCCCTGCAAACTCACACCTTGGGATGGTGCCCGAGGACAGATCCATGTTGATTCCGCTGGCGTGGCCTGTCTTCGAAACCCACGTTCTCTTCCCGGCCTCTGCTTGGTTAAGGGTTTCCCCAAAACATGTGTCTCGGGGTGTGGGCTCCTGTGTGAGTGCTTGGCACCGGCTCCTTGCCGGGGGTGGTTGGGGGGGGCAGGAGGGGGCAGTTGTCTCCAGTTCCACGGTCCAGGCAGGGTCAGCCCCGCCTGCTGGCGCTCTTGGGAATTCCAGCCTTCCTCCCGGGAACCTCCAGGCCCTGATGGGTGTCATCCGGAATTTTCAGGAAAACCAGAAGGAAACCACAAATCCATGGGGGCTGAGAGGTGGGGGCAGAAAGAGTTTGCGGTGGAGTCTAAACTGCAAAGGGAGGGTGGGAGCAGCCACCACAGGGAGTTCATTAAGGAGACCACAAAATTGAGCCTTTACAAGGTCACGCCCTGTGGACACAGTGGGAGGCCCAGTGCTTGAGGGAGCAAGGCAGGGCGGGCAGGCCTGGGATGCAAGCCACGCCCTCATCACGCTGGCCACGCCCTCACCCCCCTGGCATTGCCCGGTGCCGCCTGCCCCAGGCGCACCGACTGTGCCTGCAGCCAGCCCTCGGAGCCCCTTTCCGTGTGAACCCCCAGGTTTCTAGGGTGTCTCTGTTCCGATTGGGAAATGGGGTAACTGCTCTTGAGTGAGCTAAAATTAAACTCCCAGACAAGGACTTGTGCGTGCTGTTTCATTTTCAAGAGATGAAAATTGCATGGAGTAACTTATTTGACTCCATTACATTAGAAGGAAGGAGCGAACTGTGTACAAAATAGCAGTTAACTCTTTTTTCCTCTGTCCTGAAAATTAGTGCGTCGTTAGGTCCAACTATGACAGGGTGCGTACCCACTTAATTTTTAAATTGCCCGGGAACGTCAGATACAAACTCGGCAGGGAGGAGTGGGGCCCCGCGAACGCTCGGCGCTCAGCGGCCTTTGGGAGACGCTTCCGTGGAGTCTGCGTGACGCGCCGTGCAGCATTCGCGTGCGGGTCTAGTCGGCAAATAAGTGTGCAGCGCGGCGGCTGTGTGAAGCTGTCCCTGGGGGTCGCGTGGGTGAGGGAGGCACGTCGGCGTCGGCGCGATTCCGAGGGTGGCAACGGTTCACCGTTCGCTCGCCTGTTCATGCAGCAACCGTGGGCGGAGCCCCCTCGCTGGGCCCACGGCGCCCCTCGCTCCGTGTCGCCGTTCATCAGGGAGGAAGCCAATGGGCATGTGCGTAAGCGAAGGCACAAGGAGGAGGGACCTATCCATCCATCCATCCATCCGTCCGTCCATCCATCCATCCAGCCACGGGGCTGGCCAAAATGTCTGTATGGTTTTTTCCTTACAATAAAAGACATGTTTTTCATGTTCACCAATAACTTTATTCATTTGGATATTTTGAGTGTGTCGGCTCTCTCGCATGTGGTAGGACGCTGATTGTTCTCAATCAATGTCTCGATTTGATCGCTGTCCACTGCAGCTGGTCTACGCGACCACGGAGCATCGTCCAGCGAGAAATCTCAGCACGAAACTTTGCAGCCACTTCTGACAGGTTCGATCGGTCACAGCACCTTCTCCACACACGGCACACATCTGCTTTTGCGTTCCAGTGGTGTGTTTACCTTTCTTTAACTGATAAAGCATAATATGCCGAAAATGTTGTGTATTTTCTTCCATCTTCATTATTGAAATGGCTACACAAAAATTCCCCAAATTTGATTAAGTTTTTAAAAAGTACCCCGATAGGACAGCTGTCACCATGCAACCTAACACAGCTGTTTCCAATGAGCTTACAGACAGCTAAGTGCTGCTAGAACCACTGGATGGGAAAGAACAAACTTTCTGGCCAGCCCAATATACATCCCTAAAGCTCTTATTGAAGACCTACTGTGCACTGCAGGGATGATGATGGGCAGAAATAGACTTCCTCCCGCCTTCCTGGGGCTCCCAGTCTAGAGGGAGGGGCAGATGTGCCTTGAAAAATCACAGGAACACAGACAAAGTCACGACTCTGACCACTGCCTCTGGGCGCGTTGTCTGGACCCCTCAGAGCCTCCCGGCCCCAGACGTGGGTCTCGCCAAGGACCAGCCCAGGGTCTCAGGTCAGGGGGTCCATAGTCACAACTGTTCCAGGGAGGACCATTCCAGGCTGACGGAACAGCACGTGCAAAGGGCCTGGGGCAGAGGGAGGTTGGGGAATCTGAAGACTGACAGGTGGAGAGTGAGGGGAAATGGGGGCTGGGCTGGAGGGATGGGGGGAGGCCAGCCCGCGGAGGCCTGGGGACACGCGGAGGACTTTAGTCTGTGTGTGGAAGGCGGTGGGTGGCTATGGGTTGTGCTGAATTGCTGAAGGGCCACGTGAGTGGTTGGCGGGGGGGGTGGCGCCGTGGGACTCTGGGTGTATGGCAGTGGGGACGGGGCAGGGTGGGGACAGAGAGGAAACTGCTGGGAGCTGCGTGCAGGGAGGAAAGTCTTTGGTTCAGAGGCAGAGGCTGGGTGGGAGCCGGCCGGGGAGGCTGCGGGGCAGAAGGGCAGGCTGGGGAGGGGCCTGTGGAGGAGGAGCGGCCACCAGATCTGCAATCTCCATGCAGTGACGACGCTGATGACACCTTTGCCTCCCCGCGCCAGGGGCCCTCGGTTACCCGTCTAACTGGGGGTCCACCACCTTTCCTCAAAGGGCTTTAATTTTCTCCTTTGTGTGTTAGAGGATTACTCAGAGCTTCTGAAGTCGGTCCAACAGGTGCGCCCACCTATTGCCTGCTTATCTATTATAAACCCTTACAAATTGGGTAATTACGTGTGCAGACGGGGAGTTCTGCGTCTAACTGCCACTCGGCGTGTGCGGGGCGCGTAATTAGCAGACTGATTTCCAGTAAACACTCGTTTCTGTGCACAGCCCTCTCCCCGCCCCCTTTTCCGCTCGCCCCCCAGCCCCCCACGCACACAGCCAGGTGTCTGACAGCGGGTGTGTCTCTCCAGGCCCCGCCCCGGAGCCCCTTCTACGGGAGGGTCCTGCCCCCAGTCCCACCCGCCCGCCCCACAAGGAGAGGACAGCGGTAACACCCGCACTGGGGGGGCATCGCTCGGCGTGCACTTGTGCGAGGAGGCTCCCTCTGCCGGGCAGCCTCCCCCGCCCCAGGGTGGCGGTGCACCTCACTAGCCCGCTGGCCTCGCTCACACCCAGTGGGCGAGTCTCTGGCTGGGACTCGAGGTGAGGGCCAGGTTTGGAGCCCACGTTCTGCTCTCAGCTCTGGGGCTCCGTGACCTGGAAATACGGGGGGACCGCGGAGGGCGTGGCCCCGTTCGGGGTTGTTGGTAGCCGTGCGTGGGCCGAGGGTCACAAGCCCAACGACGTTCTGGCCCCGGCCTTTTGCTGGGTGTGGAAGGGACAGACCTTAGGTGAAGCTTCACTGGGGCCAAACATCATGTCCTCTGTGATCCGACGCCAATGAAAGTGATTTTGTTCAAAGAGCAAACAAGGGACGGGGACGCTACCACCCTCCCATCACGGACTCTGAAAACCAGCAGATGGTCACCTTGGGACACTGCAGAGGGCGTGGGAAGTGAGCCAGAGCTAAAGGCGGCATCTCCCCCAGCAGCTCCGGGGGTAGCACCCCAGACGCAAGCTTGCCTTGGGGTGGGCAGGTTGGGGTTTTCTGTGGAGACCAGGCCACAGTGAGCGCTCCGGTGACTGTCTGCAGGGCCTGCTGCAGGAAGGTGGCCTTGAGGCTGCGGGAGTTTGGTTTGCCTCCCTCCCAGGACCCTGCGCTCCCTCCGTGGTGCCGGGGATCCGATTCTAGCCCTGTGTTCTTTCTGACACGGAGCTTCACCCGGCCAGATGAAATGCACCCTACTAGGGGTGCGCCTCCTTACCCCCTGCGGCTCAGGTGCAGCGAAGGACCCGCCTCTCTCCAGTTCTGTTTAGGGACTTTTTCACTTTTTAAGTTATCATCTCTCTTTAAGGCAGGAGTTCTCATCATTGACCTGTTCAGGGATTTTTTTCAATGCCAATGAAGGTTAGTTTGGAATAGAAGATTTATATCAACTAGATCAGGGACATTTTTGTTTTATGTTTTTAAAAATTAATAAACTTTATTTTTAGGGTAGTTTTAGCACACAGAAAAGCTGAGCAGAAAGTATGGAGATTTCCCGTTTATTCCCCGCCCCTCCCCCACCCCACCCTGGCGGCCGGCCCCACTCTGGGCAGCTGCCCGCAGCTGCTCGCTGGTGGTGACAGATGGACCTGCGGGCGCATGGGACCGTCACCCGCCGTCCAATGCTCATCGTGGGGATCGCTCCTGCGTCGTGCGATCTGTGGTTTGCGCGGGTGTGTGAACACCTGTCACCGCTGTGCGGCATGCGCTGGAGTTCGCCCATGCGCTGCCCTGCACCTCTTCTCCGACCTGCCTGGGTCATCGCGGTTTGTTAGAGTTAATCCTCACCCGGGGATGTGTTTGTTGATTTTGAGAGAGAGAGGGAGAGAGAGAGAGATCAATTGATTGCCTCCTGTGCACATCCAGACCAGGGGTCGAACCTGCAGCACTTTTGTGCAGGACGGAGCTCCCACCGGCTGAGCCACCCGGCTGCAGCCATAGCGTTTTCAAACAGCTGCTCATCAAACAAGAAACGCCAGTCACAGAAATGCCCGCCTTGTCTGCGGGCAGAGGGGCGCTGGTGCCCCTGTCCCCGCCCAGGACGGGTTTGGACCGCAGGGTTGGCTCCGAGCATCGATGTCCTGTGTCCCAGGGCCCAGAGAGTAACCAGTGAGAGGAAATGTCCAATGGGACTCGTATTTCCTGCGTCTATGGGAAGTTCTAGAAATTTGTGCTTTACCTTTGTTTGGGGGAATTTCCTCAGATCTGTTTTCTCCACGGTGTTTCTCTGCAGACAGCCCCCGTCACGGGGCAGCACCTTCCGGGAAGGGCACCTGGAAGTGGTCTGGGTGCTGGGCGCTCTTTGCCCGACACCCTGACCATCCCCTGCGGGGCCAGGGCGCCGACCCTCCAGCTGGACAGGAGCCTGGGTCTCCGGCCGGCCTGCTCCCCAGGCCCCAGCTTCTCGCTCCCGCTGGCCTCTCCACCTCCCAAGGCCCGAGGGCCATGGCCGGAGCCCTTAGTATGTGCCAGAACCTGTCGCATCAGGGCTTGAAAGTCAGACCCCGCCTGGCAGCTGCGGTTTGAGACCGGGGGATAAGAGAGGCTGTCCCTGCCCCTGAGCGTGCCCCTAAATTCATGACTCTCAAACACGCCCGCTCACGGCACCTGTGCCCATGCCCCGCATTACACATGGCGGCGGGGCGGGGGGTTTGCGGCAGATAAGAGCTCCTGTGCCCGGGGTGCACCAGCTGGACCCGCCTCTCGTCTGCTTCAACAAAGCCACGCGTGATTTGCAAACACGGACACTTTCACTCCTTCACTCCCAGTTTGGGTGCCTTTTATTCCTTCTTCTTGTCTGGCTGCCCTGGCCCGGACTCACAGGACTACGATGAGTAAAAGTGGTGAGCGTGGGCGCCCCGTCTTCCTCCTGATCGCGGGGGAAACACTTTCAGTTTTCACGGTAGAGAGCGATGTTAACTGCGGTTTGTCTGTACATGTCAGACAGAGCCGAGAACCCTGTAATTCCACCCATCGACGGGACACAAACCAGAAAACAACAAACGAACGAACAAGACAAAAACCAAAAACTCCTAGACACAGTCAGTGGTATGGTGTTGCCAGAGGGAAAGGGCGGGGGGGTAAAGGGGGGTCAAACCCGTGGTGATGGGAGGAGCTTTGAACACACTGCAATATGCAGATGATTGCATTATATGTAGAATTGTATAAATCTCATTGACCCACGTCACCCTGATAAATTTAATAAAATTTAAAAAACCTGTATATGATAAAATCGCATAGAACTGAAAAGGCACCCCGCCCACGCCATCGGTGTCTGCAAACTGGACACACCCGGACAGAGTTCGTGGGGTGTCTTCCCACCGATTGTGAAACTGCTCTTCCTTCGCAGGACGTTAGTGCTGGGGACTCGGGGAGGGTGTGCGCCCAGGGTCCCACCTCACGCCTCCCTGTTTCATCCCCGAATGGAAAACGCAGCCCTAGCCCCCGGTCTGTGTTTGGCCCTCTTTTCCATCCCACCCCTCAGGTTTTGGTATCCTGGGTCTCTTCACTAATCGGCCTCATTTAGTTAATTGGTCTTCATTGCCTTGGGTTCAGTCTAGAAACCTCACTCAACCCTAAGAATTCCTGGTGATCCCGAGGTACGAGGGCTTGTAGAAGGGGGTCCTGGAAGACCCGTCCTTACAAGAGGGGACTTGAGTGCAGAAATGGGTAGACGTGAGAGAGAAGGACCACCCAGTGCCACCCTTTCCCCACCCCCCACTGTTGGTGGGGGGTTCAAGGGCTCACAGCACAGACCAGGACCAGGGAGGGAGAACACACACGCACAGAACAGCACGTGGTTTGAATAGGCATTCTTTAGTTTTCTTTTTTTTTTTTTAAGATTTTATTTATTTATTTTCAGAGAGAGGAGAAGGGAGGGAGAAAGAACAATGTATGGTTGCCTCTCACATGGCCCTCACTGGGGACCTGGCCTGCAACCCAGGCATGTGCCCCGACTGGGAATCGAACCAGGACCCTCTGGTTCCCAGCCTGCGCTCAATCCACTGAGCTACACCAGCCAGGCCTAATTTTCTTTTTAACTGTTTAGATTTGGAATTATTATAGATTCCCAGGGAGTTGCCGGGACAGTGCGGAGGTGTCTGAGGTCCCCCTCTTCCCTGCTTCCCCCAGCTCCCCATTGCTCCTCTCTTGGGAACTACGGGGTACTTGTGACACCTGGAATTGTCATGGCAACATGGGGCGTGTGACTCTGTGTCAGGTGATCACACCTTCAGATTTTGTCACCACCACCTCCCTGAAGGTCCAGAACGGTCCCATCAGCACACAGGTGTCCCTCCTGCTGCGCCTTGTACTCACACCGCCCTCCTCCCCGCCCCCACCATCGGCACCCCTGAGAGACACCAACCTGTGCTCCTGTTCAGGGTGTTGTCAGTTTGACCTTTTGATGGAAATGGCATCGTGACCTTATGACCTTTAGACGTGGGCTTGCGTTTCCCAGCCCACTGCCCCTGAGGTCCAGCCAGGTTTCCATGTGCGTCACGGTCCACTGCCCTTCGTTTCTGGGTGGCACCCCGCGGCCTGGGTGGACCCGCATTCACGGGCTGTGGGGTCTTTGGCGTGCTTCCAGCGTTTGGCTGTTACACACGCAGCTGCTGTGAACCACAGTGCCCAGGTGTTTGTGGGAAATGGGTTTTGTTTCTCTGAGTTACGTGCCCGGCCCGGGGTGGGGTCAGGTGGTGAGTGGGCGTTCTGTTCTGCGAGGAACTCCCGTGACCTTCCAGATGGAGGGCTGCAGCTTGGCACGGGGCACAGCGTGCAGGGGGGCCTGCTCCCTGCGCCCGGCCAGTGCGGGGCCCCCTCCCTGTTTCTGCTGTGACAGTTCTAGTGGGTGTGGTATCATGTGTCACTGCGGGTTTGATGCGTACGTCCCTGGTGGCCAGCGACGTGGGATGTGACACGGGCTCATTTGTGTCCTGACGTCCTTTCTGGAGAAATGCCGGGTCACGGCTTTCGCCCATTTCTTGATCACACTGTTCGTTTCTCACTGGTGAGTTCTGAGAGGCCTTCGAGTGTCTGTTAGATGAATGAGCCCTTTGTCGCATACACGTTTGCAAATGTCTCCTCTCAGCCGGGGGCTGGCCTTTGTGTCTGTCTTACCTGGCTTTCTGCGGAGCGAAATTTTTAACTTTGATGAGACCCTCTTTCAGGGCCGTGCTGGAAGCTCTTGGCCAAGGCCGAGGGCTGATCATTTTCTTCTGCAAGTTCTACACTATTGTGCTTTGCACTGGCATCCACGGTGCGTCTGAGTTCGTTCCATGTGAGATGCTTGGTTCAGGTCAGCGCTCAACATTCTCTTGCTTACGGACGTCCGGCTGCTCCAGCGGCCTTTGCGGAAGAAGTTGCCCCTCTCTCCGTTGAAATGATTCTGCGTCTTTGTCACAAATGCACCACGTTGGGGCCACTCCTGGCCGGCGGGTTCTGTCCTGCTGATCTATGTGTCTTGGTCTTTGAGGATAAGAAAGGACTCTGGGGTCCTGGTGAGGTGCCCACCCCAGCGCCTCTGGCCTCTGCTCACAGTGGGCGCAGCCCCAGCACTGGATGAGCCCCTGGGGTTCGCTCTGGGTCCCTCCCAACTGCTGTCTCGGCTGCACCGCCCCCCGGCTGGTTTAGCTCTCCCGTGCCTTCCTTCCCTTGCCTACGTGTGTTCTCAGATTCAGTGGAATTCTTCTAAAACAGATTTTTCTATCATGGGGTAAAAAAAAAAAATAAGTAAACAGAATGATAACAATTTAAATAGTAATAAAATATGTTTTCCTGTTTCTATTCAAAGAAAGGGAAAGGTAGCTGGCGGAGATGAGAGGAAGAGCTAGTTTGTGGGCAGAAGGTGTGCGGTTTTTTCTTCCCTTTCTCCTGCAGCAACACACACAGAGTTTCAGTGAAAGGACTTCAAGGCAAAAGGAGAAAAATAGCATATATTGTTATGGGGTTATTTTTATCTTTCATTTTTATGACAACTTATTTGTACTTAAGAGATTCTTTCCAAAGAGTTAGAAGCATCATTAAATAAAGACTGTGAAATGTGCAATATGGCTTATTTATTTAAATGTTAATTGGTCCAACGAACACTTCTAATTAGCTGTATATTTGCTTAGCAAAAAGTTTTACAAATTCCAATTGTGAAAAGCAGCTATTTTGAGCTGGTAAGCATGTTGCAGCCTCAGCTATGATTTTTCTATAGTTTTCAGCCCTTGAAGGCACAATTTAATTTTTCATGTATGCATACTAGCAACGGTAAACACTTGCGAGTGTAAAGAACCTTCCTTAATTAGCTGCACAACAATTAAAGGATTCACAAACTAAATTGAACCCTGTCTCGGTGCTTACTAGCTGAGTTCTACCACCTGCCACAACAGCACTTTGTTCAATCTGTTATGCAAAATCATTATAGCAATACAGCGGAGGGGGGAAGAAGGGAAAATAGCAATTATTTCTTACTTTTCTCTTGAATGGGTTATTTTGGGTTATACTGATGTCAGGTTCATTGAAGCTAACCTTTTGAAATCTGTAACAGCATAATACTTCCAAGGCGGTCTCCGAATCGCTGGAAGGCTCTCTCGTTTAGCCTTTTGGGTAGAGGCAGCACGCGCCCCGAAAGTGAGCGGGGACTCTGATCGCTGGAAACAAGCTGTTCCCACTCCCGCAACCTCCCCACCCCCACCCCGGTGCATGGGCCCGGCGGGCGGCCCAGTGCAGAGGCGGGCGGGGGCGCAGTCCCCGTGGAGGCCCTTCTCAAACTGCCTCCCCCAAAGTGGCCGAGGCTGGGTTTCACCGGCCTGGTTGCTTCCTGGAAAAATGTGTGTGTTATTTTTAAACATTTAAAAAAAAATTTTTTTTTTAAATGTTTAAAAATTTGATTTAAGCTGGCTTGCCCTCCTGAAGACTGAGCTGGAGGGGAGCCGGCCCCGCGCCTTCGCCAAGAGAAAGGCATTCGCGTGAGGCCCAAACCCAAAGCCCGATGCGCAGACTTCTGCTTGTAGTTGATGAATATCCGCCCACGTGTGGGGTGGCCCTCCGGTCCCCTGGCGGGAGAGCCGAGGACCTGGACAGGGCTTCTGCATGCCAAGCGGCGCCTGCGCTGACAGCCGCACATGGAGACACTCCCGGCAGTTGCTTATGGCACCAGGGACGTACTGTGGGTCCCGGCGTCGGCAGCATCTGCAGCATCTGCCATGAGGGCCTGTCGGAGCTGGAACGTCACCCACAAACCGCCGGGCTCCTCGGGGGGCCTGCGGATCCGGCGCCACACTGTTTCATAGAAGCTGCCTCCGTACATCAGTCCGTGAAAATGTGCGAAGGAGACAAGGCCGCCCTTTGAAAACGCAAACCCTTGCCCCAAAAAGGCTGAAAGAAGGAGCCTGAGAGCCAAAGGTCAGAGGCCACGGGAGCACGAGTTTCTTGACTGTCCCTGGTTCTGACGCCTGGGTCGTTAGGATGGTCTCCAGCTGGCCCAGTGGGGAGCCCGTGCGGAGTGTGGGTGCTGCCCTGCTCTTGCTCTGGGAACCGGGCTCTGGGCTGTCGTCACCCACTCACAGGAGCCCCGGAACCACAGGCCGGTCTGTGCAGCTGGGCCCTTGCTGCTGTCTGCGGCCTCGCCTGCCCTGAACTCGGCCTGGCTGCCTTCCCCTGAGCAGAGTCTCCCGGCCCCAGGGGCAGCCGCGCTGGGTGTCCTGCTCAGGGGCTCCCGGGAAGCAGGCCCTGCACTGGGCTTTGACGGGAGCCTGCTGGTGCCTCCAGGGCCGGGAGGGCCACATAGTAGGCTCTCAGTAAACATCCGCTGAGTCACCAAAATGGAATCTCCACTTGGCTGAAAAGCTCATGGGAATTTAAGGGGGAATTCAGGCAACTTAATCCGTTCAGCCTCTCCAGCTACTGGCCCAGGCTTCCTTTTTATCCCCCCTGCCGTTGTCTGAAAGCTCCTTACCACAGGGCACAGCGTGTTCCTTTGCACGCTCCTGGCTGCTGGTCCTGCAAAGAGCCAGGGCATGGAGTGGCCTGCAGGCCAGTGTCTCATTGTGGAGGGACCTGGGGCTGGGTGTGCAGGGGGCCCGACTCCCTGAGGAGACAAGGAGGCACCCCAGGGCTGGGTTCCTCACCGGGACAGGCTGCAGGGAGACGAGCATCTTCTCCACTCCAGGGTCCCTGAACTCCCAGCTTCCTCAGCTGCAGGGCCACTGGAGGTCACGGTGGCTTCGTGGGCAGATGCATGGCCACGGAGACAGTCTCAGCCATGCCGGTGACCGGACAGGTGACTCTGGGCAGGTGATATTTCCTCTCCGTGTCCGGGACTCCCCAGCGATGGGACAGGTGGGCCAGCAGGCAGACTACAGAGCTGTTGGGAGACCTCGCTCGGCGTTGCGTGCACAGAGCGGCAGCACCTGTCCCCACACTGTGCTCATCACGGCTCCCGGAGCGTGGAGTCTCCCCAGGGCCTGAGCGCCCAGGGCTGTGAGGCTGGCGGCGCTTGGGGCGCCTGGCGCAGCTCCCAAGTCAGCTGCAAGGTCTGACAAGTGTCCCAGAGCGGCTGCCCCTGTGAAGGGCACCGTGCCGTCCAGAATGGCAGTGCTTCTCCCAGGGGCCTTGTCTAGAAGGCGGGTTCGCAGAACCTGCGTCACCAGCAGGTGCATAGGGTGTTCCCCACCTGTGCGCTCTGCCTGTGGGAAGGTGCCACCGCTTCTCGGGTGCTGGTGGACGCCCTCTGACAGGTGGCCCTTCCATCAGACACGCCGAGAGTCTGCCTGGGAGGCGGCAGTTGCTGAGCACTCGCTCCAGGGGGGACCTGTTCAGTGTGCAGGGCATGGGGGAGGGCGCCAGCATGGGGTGGCACCCAGGAAAGGGGACAACTGGCCCTCCTCAGCGAGTTTCAGGAAAGGGTGACGTTGCTCTTGAAAGGTGTGTCCTTGAACTCTGCGCCCCTCCGCTCTGGGCCAGAGACAGCAGAGGACGAAGGAGACTCTGCCTTTGCTCTCCAGGAAGGACCACGTGCCGGGATGTGGGTTCCTGAGGTGGGCCCTGCAGGGGAAACGCGCATCGTTACCCCTGAGAGCTGGGTAAATGCGAACCATCTGTGGTGACTGGAGTCGGCCCCCAGCTGTGTGCGCACCGACACCCCGTCTGCCAGGCTTCGTGGTCGGACGCGCCACGCCCAGGGCCAGCTGGCTCAGCACCTGCCGCATTGTCCCCGGCTCTGTTGAGGGGCTGCCTGCAGCGAACCAGGTTTCTGTACTGAACATGCCCATTTGAACCAGGGACCAGGGTCACTTGTTGGAGTTTCCCCACGAATGCAACTGTGTGAAAAAGGTCCGCGTGGCCAGTGTAGAAAGACACGCCGGCTCGGAGGAGGCGGGAGGGTGGAGGGGCTTTGCCATCTCCGACCCTGCCTGTAACCTGCAGAGAAAGGACTTGGCTATTGCGGATGTTGCTGCCTCTCCGTGCCTGTCCCTTGCCTCACATGTCACCTGGAACTGAGCAGGTGCTGGATAAAGAGCCCTGGAACCAGGGGATCCGCTGGCAGCTCACTTCTCCTGACCTAAAAGGTCCCTCTGTTGGTGACACGGGGTCTGCCTGCTGAACAGTCTACAGAGAGGCTGCTGTCTTTTCCTTCCACACACATTTCCCTAAGCTTCCTTCCACCCGCACGTGAGCTTGTTTTGAAAAATCAAGGGTCGGAGATGACCCCAGGGAAGGAATGGGGTCCTCCGTGACCCCAGGGTGGATGCTGCTGCGTGTCCCCCGGTCCGATTTGTGCACAGGCGTCCTTTTGCTGGTGGAGGCGGGGATTGTGTCTCACGTCCCAGGTAACGCCTCCCCTGCACCCTTCGAGGGCCGCGGCAGCGATGGCCGAGCTCCGCCGTGATTTGCGCGGGTCCAGAGCAGCAGGTGGGCCTCGAGATGGGGTTCGTTTTCTTCTCCTTTGATGGGGGGACCGGCTCCTCCTCTCTGGCTCACCGAGGGTGGCCGGCGTCCTCCTTTGGAGAAGGGAAGTGATGGTGACGGGACTGGCGGTACCATATCCTCTAACGCCGGCCTTGGCAGACGCGCCAGCAGCTCTGAAAGGGTCCCGGCTGCAAGCCTGTGACGCGGGGGCGGGGGGTGTGTCACAGGCGAGCTGCGTCCCTTCTCCGGGGTGTGGTTAGATGCACATGTGTGCACGCGCGTGTGCAATTTCCTGGGTGTCCCCGTGGGCGCTCCACATTCTTCTGCATCGTTTTGGAGGGGTGCGTGGCATCCAGCGAAGAGTGTGCCCACGAGAGACCGTGTTCCCCTTCTCCGCTGCCCCCCATCCCAACCCCGCCCTTTCAAATACTCCCTCCAGTGCTCCGCCTGCGTGCCTGTCCCAGGCTGGGGCCTCTTCTCCAGGAGTGACAGAGCCATCACCCTCTTCCACTGCCACCAGGATGTCCTTGACCTCTGATGAGGGCTGTGCGCGGCTCGTCCCTCTGCCAGTCTCACAGCTGAGAGGACGCTGGTGCCGGAGGAGTGAGTGGAGGAAGAAGGACCTTGTGGTGGATTCGCACCTGAGTTACAACATGCTGTTTTTTCTTTGTTGTACATGAATTATCCATCCATTTGCTCACCTACCCATCCATCCATCCTTCCTTTATCCATCCATCCATCCCTCATCCACCCCTGAGCATCCATCCATCCACCCATTCATCCATCTATCCGTTTATCCATCCATCTATCATCCATCTATCCGTCCATCCACTTATTAATACCTTTCTATCCACCCACCTCCAGTGTCTAGAATGGTGCCGGGCACAGAGTACTTGCTCAGTAAATATTTGTTGAGTGGATACATGAATGAGTGAACAAATCATAAAAAAAGTCGACATTTTTGAACGCCGGGAGTTTATTTCCTGTTAACCGCCTGCGGCAGGTTGATTTCCGAGACTCAGAGTTCCCGCCTGCATGACTTTTACACTTTGCTCCGTTGAGAGGACAACTCAGGCCCCTAGTCTCGCCAAGCTGGTCCCGGTCGCCGTCGCCCTCGGCGGCATCCTGCCGCATTTCCTCCGGCGAGTTCCTGGGCCCCCACCCCCCCTGTCAGGCTCCCCCGCGGCAGGCAGCAGAAAGAGGGCAATCTAGTTGCACTTTAATAAAGTGACATTCTGAGGAAAATCATGTCAGATAAATCTTTGTACACATTCTTAATCACCTCCTCGGGTTAAGTGGCGGGCATGGAGTTGCGGAGTTACGGGGAAGGCACGTTTAGAGATCCCCATGCCTCTCTGATGGCTGCCGGACCCCCAACGCACGCGCGCACTGTGACGGCCCCCCCGTTCCCACGGCGCCCACACACTGAGTGTTCGTTGACCAAGTCATGCTAATTTGAGATGCAAAGCCTCGTTTTACTTTCCCTTTCTTAGTTAATGTACACGTGTCTACATTTTATGTAGTTATCTATACATCTTTCTGGATATACCTTTATCGATTATCTATTTCTTTACCTACTTGCCTGCCCTTACGAGCATGTCTATGGTTCTTCTTTGCTGGATCACCTGTTTGTGCCTTTATTGGTTGTCCTCTGCGCGGTGTCCTTTGGGTACTGGAATTTTTCTTTTGAATTGTAGGATCTCTTCCTACATCAAAGATATTAGCCCTTTGTCTTGTACACATCTGGTGTTTCTTCCGAGTTTTTCCCTTGCCTTTTAATTTTATACATGGCATTTTAAAACATGACATAAAGGGATTTAAGTGATCAAATGTTTTCATCTATTCCTTTGCTGTTTTGGTGCCAAACTTTGAGAATAATTCCCTATCCCATTATTATATTAACATCCCCTAAATTCACCTTCTGATGTATTTACAGTCCTTTTTAAAAATATAAGTCTTTAATCTATTGTGTTTTTATTGATTTTGATGCCTGTTATTAGGGCAAAATTTTATCTACATACATTGTACATATATATATATATTCCTGATTTGCTGTAATGAATGAGATTTTAAAATTATATTTTCAACTGTTATATAAAATGTACAGGAAAACTATATTTTGTTTTGGTTTTATTTAATAAGACATATTTAAAAAGTCACATTAGAGAAACAGAGAATAAAAAAATGGAAGTCATACGTAAACATCCCCCCTGTGCCCCAGTTCCCTCCACTCCCCGGAGCTACTGGTTGCTGGGGGACTGATGCGTCTCTCCGTGTGCGCGCAGAAGTACGCGCCGCTCTAAGGAGTTATTTCTCGTTTGTTCTTTAACAAACGCGGGGAAGTCCTGTGTGCCCTGAGCTGCTGCTGGCACCGGTGCCCTGAGAATACAGAGAGCTGTTCGGTTCTCTCCAACTTCAGCAACCCTCCAAGACATGCTGGTGAACTCATGGGGACGTGTCCCCGCCGCTCAGTGACTAGATTGTTCCCAGTCTTCCCCCAGCGAGGGGACAGCTGCCGCCAGCACGCTGGAGCACACGCGGGAGCGTGTCTGCGGCGCTGAGGCCCTGCGGTCAGGGTGCAGGGCGTTTAGTGTGCTCACGGCGGCTGCTTAGAAGGGGCAGCGGCTCCCATTTCTGTGGATGGCGGTGAGAGGGCCGGCCCCTCGCACCCCTGTCGACTGTGTGTGTCAGCGAAGCTCTTGTTTCTGGCGATTCAACGCACAAAAATGTTTTAACTTTGTATGAATTTCCCTGAAGACATGCACGTGCTTTCTATTTCTATGGCTTCCTTTAGGTTTCTGTCCATTTTGTGTCATGTTATTTGTTCTTTGCCTTAACGATATGAAGGAGGTCTTCGTGTATCAACCCCCGTGTTTTGTGTGTGTGCGCACGGCAGGAAAAGTTTAAGAAATGTGCTATTTTTTGAGTCCTCGTTACTGAAGATTATGTAAAAGGTCTCCTACAATTTCACTGCTGATTTCTTAGCTTTAAACCTATTCGTATGTGAAGTGTTTTGTATGAAGTATTTCATTCGTTTAGATAACAGCCCCCTGTCCCTGCATGTCTCCCAATCAGTCCGTCACCTTGCTGGCTTGCTGAGTCACTGCCTCTGTCACCGCTGCATGGCTGGGTGGCCTTCTCTCTCCCCGGGCACCGACGGGTGGCACCCGCTCTGTGGGCGACCGCACTCTCTGTCCCCACAGTTTTCCTGTGTTTCATTCCGAGTGTGTATATCCCCCCTCCCCCTTGCTTAAAAATCACTTTTGTCACATTTTTCTGATGAACTTTAGATTTCACGTGCTGAGTTTGATGGATGTTCCTGTTGGCAATCTGACTTGGATTTGGAGATTAACCGCGTACATTCACGTGGTAGCCGCACCAGCTTCCATCCACGGACACGGGCATCTCTCCGTTTTCTCAGGTGCCTTCCCATCGGGGTCATGTGTTACTCCGTGTAGGTCTGGCCCAGCTTTTATCATGCTTATTTCTAGGAATTTAAAATTTCCTCTTGTAATTTATAATCGGTTTCCAGTGTATAAGAGAACAGTCATTTTTAGTATATTGGTTTATCTTTGACAGCTTACCACACATTTATTAATACCAACGGTTTTATGGTTTCTCTTTCAGATCTTTTGCATACAGTCACTTTTAGCTGATAACAGGGACAGTTTTGCCTGTTCCTTGTGGTTAATTGTATCTCACGTCTTCTTTCTCCTTTTCGAAAACCACATGGCTTGCGTTGGCTAAGATTCCCGGGACAGACCGTGCTGTCTCTGGCTTCAACAGAAGCGCTTCCGATATTTTGATATTTTGCTCACAAACACGAGGTGTGAAGCAGACGATGTATCTTTTCATAAATGAGGAAGGAACGTCGAGTTTTATCAAGTGCCTTTGGGACACTTGGTAAGACGTGGTTATGCTCCTCCAGGACCTTAATATGGTGAATTCCCAGGTGTCCCGCTGTGGAGTGAGTCTTGAATTATCAGCATCAAGTCTGGTTGGTTGTTCATGAATTATGATGTTAACATACTGCAAGGTTCATTTCACTAAATTTTTTTAGGATATTTATATTGATGTTCATACATGAAGTTGCCCCACAGCTTCTACGGGCGGTGATGGTGGTGGCCGGAATGGCCCTCATTCCGCCCCCGCCTCCTTCCTCCTCCTCCCCCCTCCCCTGTCCTCCTTCCCCTCCCCGCCCTCCTCTTCCCGTTTTTTTCTCTGTGATACCTAGCAGCACGGTCCTACTGTGGAGAACGAAATGGGGAGTTTTCCGTGTTTCTCCGCCCTCAGCCCAGTTACAAATATAGAGCTAATCTGTTCCTTCGGAGACCTCGTACACAACAAGCATAAAACTGACTGGACCTGTTTTGTGTTTTTTTTTCTTTTGGGTGTAACTGTTCGTTATCATTTAAATTTCTGCTATGGTTATTATTTTTTTCATGTGTTTAACTTCTCACTGAGTCATAGTGCATCAGTTTTTTAGATAATTGTTCATTTTAATATAGATTTTTTGGTAGAGTTGTTTCATGTTTTGTTGTGATATTTAAGTCTCCTTCGGACCTGAATTTATTTCCCATACCCAGTCCTCAGGTTGGTTTTCTGTATTTTCTCTCTTTATTCCTAGCCACATCGCCAAGTTTACTTGCTTGGTCTCTTCAAAGAACCAGCTTTCAGTGAGGCCTTCCCCCCAGAGGGTGGGGGGAGGAGGATATTCTAATTAGTTTCTGCTCTTATTAATCTCTCCTCTCTACTTTCTTTGGGTTTATGTTCCCTCTTCCCCCCTCAGCTTCTTGCATTGAAGGCTTAGTTCATTTGTTTTCAATTCTTTCCACTTTCCATTTGTGGCGTTTGTCATGAAGT
Source organism: Micronycteris hirsuta (assembly GCA_004026765.1). Lineage (NCBI taxonomy): Eukaryota > Metazoa > Chordata > Mammalia > Chiroptera > Phyllostomidae > Micronycteris > Micronycteris hirsuta. The sequence continues at coordinate 29,421 of PVJI01007040.1, forward strand.
TTTTGTTCGGTGTTGCTGTGGCCACATCCCAGAAGCACCCTTTTGCTGTAGCCTCGTTTTCACTTCCCGTTCGAACGCGTGGTCCCCGGAGCCCTGCTGGGGTGTTTCCGCAGGTGCGGTCAGTGTGGGGGACAGCTCCGCAGCACCGCATGGCCGTGGGTGAGATTTCACAGTTCTCCCGGGCGTGGCGTCCCGCCACTAACTGCATTCTCGTTTTTACGTGTATTTTCAACATTGACTTTTCCTGTGGGGACTGAGGGCAGATGTGGTCACAGTTCCCTCCATGGATTTGTTAGTTTTCCACTGCGTTGTTCCAGTTTCCGCGTGATCTACACTATTTTAAAGCTTTGTTGTTAGTGCAGAGATGCTCACACTATGAGGGTGCTTTGCAGTTTTTCAGAGGTCAACCCTTTTGGACATAAAAGGGTTGGCCTTAAGTTATACTTTAAGATGCTAATGTGGCCATACCTGCTTTTATGTGGTTAATGTTGATTCCTATGTCTCCTCCATTCTCACAGTCGGCCTTCATATGCGAGCTGGTTCCCCCATGAAGAGTGTAAAACTGGGGCACTGTGGACGGACTTGACCTGATTTAGCCTCCCGTGTCACCTCCTTTTCATGCGTGATTTTAACCGTTAACATTTATTAGGTTTACTCACATTGGGTCTTGCGCCAGCTCGCTTATGTTTTCTGAGAACCACGTTGTATCAAGTTTTATTTATTCCACCCTTTCTTTTGTTTTATGGATCAAAGTTTCTTGGGTCCCTTTTTTGTGTCTGATTTAGCAATTATGTGCCAGTCCTGCAGACCTGACAGGCCCGTCCAATCCCGTGTGTGCGTGTGCGCATGTGTAGCGTGCCCTAGCTGCCCCTCAATGGGACGCTGAGCACAACCTGGCTCTTACCTGTCCGTCATCCCCTCCCGCCCCACCCCGTCTCTCTTCCTTTCATGTTAAAATAATTTGTGATTTTAATTCCATACTTTAAAAAAAAAGGATTTTATTTATTTACTAATTTTTAGAGGGACGGGAAGGGAGGGAGAGAGAGAGGGAGAGAACCGTCAATGTGTGGTTGACTCTCGTGCGCCCCCTGCTGGGGACCTCACCCACAACCCAGGCATGTGCCTGACTGGGAATCGAACCAGAGACCTTTTGGTCCGCAGGCTGGCACTCAGTTCGCTGAGTCACACCAGCCAGGGCTGTTCCACACCTTTAAAAAACTTTTTGCACTATGCGTATTTAGACTTAAGTATACATTTTAACTGGCATTTGCCTAACCCTTATTTTTAAATTCCCTTTCCTCTGCTACAGTAATTCTTTCAGAGTTCTGAGTTCTTCCATGTCTGATGAGGCGTTATCTCTGTCCTGTATGCGATGCCACACATAGAATTCTGGGGTGAAACAGCCTCTTCCGGCCCTTCGGCGACCTTTCTTGATTGTTTTGAGACGCTCACCATTGTTGATGAGGGTTCTGATGACAAACTGACTCTCCCTTCTCTGGGGGTAAGCTCTTTTTTTTTCCTTTTTCCTTTTTAAAACTTAAAAAAAATCTTTTTCTTGGAGTTTGGAAGTTTCTTTTAGATGTGACTGTATGCAAATCTTTTTGTTGTGGTTGTTGTTTAGAAATTGTTCTAGCCCCCAAGAGATTCTGTCAGACAACCCTTTTAGTTTTTCCTGTCTACACTTTCTTTTCCTCCGAAGCATCACCATCATTTCTTAATCCTTTATTGGCTTCTCTTCTTTCTAGAACTTTCATCCAGTGGATGGTGGACCTTCTGGATTGTCCCTCCATGTCTCTAAATGTTTCTCCCTCACTTTTCATTTTATTTGCTTGTTTATATATTTATTGTGCCATTTCAACATTACCTTCCATGTTAGAAATCTGGTCTGGAGTGTGTCTATTCCGTTTTCCAGATCTTCATTCGATTTTAAAAAATACACGCAATCAAAATTTGAATTTCCAACATCCTTCTTTTCCCCTTCAGTGCTGGCTGTTTCTAAGCAGTATGTCTTTCTTAGTAGGTACAATGTTCTCTTTATTTTTTCTAAAGATATGAGTTAGAATTTTTAATTAAATTGTTCCTGTTCTCTATATTACTTTTTTAAAATTTATTTTTGTTTTATTTTATTTTTTCCAGGATAGTTGGCATTCAATATTACTTTATGTTAGTTTTTACAGAATGGTGGTTAGACATTTGTATAATTTACCAGCTGATTTCCCCCATAAGTCCAGTGCCCGCATGGCACCACATGCTGCCGTCACAATATTTGTAGATGACTTTTCTTTCTCATGGGCTCCTCCTGGTCTTTTGTGAGTGTGTGAAGTGAGTTTTTTGGTTGCTTATATGTATGAGAAGTGGCAGCTGGCCAATCTGTCCTCTGTGGGTCATGGGCCGTTCCCTGCCCCCCACCGGGCTGTCCCTTGGGTGGAAAGGGCTCCAGGAGTGTCCGACTGTGCACAGGGTGTTTGCGCAGGGACCTACCTGCCACCCCTATCCCATCCCCACCTCAATGTCAAGAGCGCGGGCTGCCACTCAGTCTCCCTGCAGAGCTGCCCTTCCACTCCTCATCCTCTCCCCCAGAAATTGCTCTAAGCTCGTCGCTGCTGCTTGTCAGGGCCCTGTCCTTGGGTTGGGACATTTTCAGGCTGGGAGGTTGAGGTCCTGATAGGGTGGCATTGGTGCTTGGCCCCAGGGGAGGCCCTGTCCAGCCCTGTTCTCACCGGATCCCTGCAAGGCGCAGGGTCAGCTCCTTCTTTCAGGTGACTTCTCTGGGCACATTTGGGGCTGAGCTGGGGGCTCCCACAGATCTGATTCCATCTGGTTTCCATCTTCTGGGATCATCTCCATATTTGTGGCATGCTACAACCCCCTTGCTGGTTTTCTTGTGCCACTAGGGAATTATTCAGAATGAAAATGCACGGTGGACGCCATGCCCGGGCTTCGGGAGGCAGAGAAGGAGCACCGATGCACCCTGTTTGCGCCTCAGTTTCCAATCTGCTGCTGATTTTCGGTTTTGACTCTCCGGGTTCCCACACTCAGTAGGGTTTTCTAGATGGTCCCACGTATCATTGGGAAGTAATCACAACCTTTTGTATCTCCAACAGTTACTATTTCTTGACTTTCTTGGTTAGTTGGATTGGCTAGAACTTTCACAACGTATTTAAGAACTGCGGGGACAGGGCATCTTTACATAGTTTGTTTTTTATTTTGGTGAAAATGTCCTTCCTGTTTCACCACAAAGCGCTTTTCTGAGTTGTTTTGTGATAGACGTTTTGACGACCTTAGTTTTTATTACCAAGGAGTTTTCTAAAAATGAGAAACGTGCACCCAGTTTCATTAGAGGCCGTTGCGATCTCAAGTGAAGTGATCCTGGGGGTTTCTCTCTCTGGCCGATTGCAAGAGATTCCTGAGTAAGTGCCGTCCTTTCTGACACTGTGAAGCGCTCCCGGTATGGGGGGGGGGGCATTCCTCTCTGAGACAGCGGGGTGCCCAGCCTGCTCCCCCGTCACGTGGTTTCTTCTCATCTGTGGAGCAGGTGGCCTTTCTCAGGTGCCGTGGTTGTTGGCTCATGTCCGTTGGATATGGACGTGTGTGCCAGGTGGAGATGGGACAGGGGTGTCCCCTCTGCAGGCGGAGTGCTGCGGGCTGGAAAGGTGCTGTGTGACAGGGACCAGCTCAGAAAGTGCCCATTCCCTTCATGCAGCCATCCCCAAGGCGCCGCGTCTGGGATGACATTATCCTCCAAATCATGCGATTAAAACACTTCATTGTTGTAACGCTTGTTATTATTTTAAAGTCTCATTTATTTCACTTCCATCCAAAATACTCATAGGACCGGCGGCCCCACGTTTTTTTTTAGAGTGGAAGATGGTCCCTGTGGGACAGAGGTGGAGACTCGTTCCTTCAGCTTTCTGTTTGAAAGTGACTTGTGTGTTTTTCTGGCGGGAGGACGCCATGGAATGATGTGGAGTCTGCGCACCCGGGAGGTGCTCCCTCCATCCCCGGGGACAGCATTTCGTTGTATTTGGTCGCGTTTCCCGGCGTTATTTCCTGCACATGCGCACTCTTCTTCCTCAAGTTGCAGTTGGACAGCGATAGCAGGTTCCCGGATGGCAGTGACGTCCGCGAGAGCTCACGTCCGCCAAAGCGTTTTGGAAAGCGAGGCTTCGACGCACAGTGCCCGCAGCCACACGAGTGGGGCTGGGCCCCTCCCAGCCCCGGGCACTGAGGGCCGCATGACCTCGTGCTGCTCTAAGTAGCATTTCAGCTGTGTTTTGTCTCCATCTCTGATCGCGTCCCGGTCGGTTCTGGGAGTGGAGGGCGGAGTCAAAGGTCACCAATACTTTGGGGGCTTTTGGTACATATGCCCAAGTGCTTTAGAAGAATAGTGCAAGTTGCACCTCTTCTCAGACTGTGAGCTTGTCCTTTGTAAGCAGATGTTGTCATGGAAACACACGCATGTGTGCACACGCACATGCACACATGCATATGCATCCACACTACACCCATGCACACACATGTGTGGCCTGTTTCGTACGTCAGTGTTTCTGCTGTTTTAGATCAGATTCCACCCGAGACAGGAGGGAAGGAAGTGGAGGGAGGGCACAGAGTTGTCCCCAGGCGGGCACTGCCCCGGGGCCGCAGCAGAGGCTGGTCTGCGTGCCGGCGCAGGCAGGAGCGTGCACCGAGGGCGTGTGCGGGGCACAGCCGGCATGTGACACTCTCGGGATGTCACGGGAGCGGCTTGCAAGTGGCTGAGAGCAGGAATCTGGCTTAATGCTTTTAACAAGTTAATGTTTGTGCTCCTGGGCTCTGTGCACATTTAAGAATTAATTAAATCCTTTAAGGAAGTCATTTACGTTTGAGACCCAAGAAGACACTCAGGGGCCCGATTGCCCCCAAAGACGGAGGGCCCCTTCGCCTGAGCAGGCCCGGCCGGCGGCCTCCCTGCCCGGAACTCAGCTCAGGAGGCGCTCAGATCTCTTCAACCAGGAGCCTCCCGGGGAGACGTATTAAACCCGAGTTATCTTCGATTCCATCTGAGGGGTCCCTCTCCAGCACAGCGCCGCCCGAGCCGGCAGTGTGGGATTCGGAGTCTCCCTGCATCATCAAAGTCTTAGGAAGATGTATTACTGGGAAGCACAGCGCTCCTCGTGCGTTAATTACAGCGAGCCTGGCTGCCGCGTGGCAATCCCGGCGCCGGGAGCCTCGCTCGGGCAGCGCCAGGGAAACAAAGTCTCCGTTAAAAGCCGCCTAAACTCTCTCTTCCCCCCTTTGAGGAAACAGCGCACCGCCTCATTGTGAAGCGAAATCCCTTCTCTTTAGTTGTTCTGAGGAGCATCTCCCTGATGCTTGAAATATTTCTCTCCTGAAGGAGAAAACCAAGTGGGTTTTCTGGAGCCAGTGCCAGGTCGGCGTTGCTGTTTTCAGTCTGTGTCGTTCAGGGAGAAGGTGCCTCCTGGTTCAGGCCAGCCTCCGAGCGCAGGGAGACCCTGCCCGCCGAGGGACAGGCACGTCCAGGATGTGCATCCGTTTCTCCGTTCATTTCCCTGTTTCTCCCTCACCTGCGGCAAGCTGGAGATGGTTTCTGCCACAGACAGGACTCTCCTTTCCGTGAACTTGAAATGGACCTCGGTTCTCTCAGCGTTCAGCCCGGGCTCAGAGGTCCCAGGGAAGGGCCGTGGGGACCTGCTCCTCCCCGGAAAATGGAGCAGGGCGCTGACCTTGAGTGTTCCGCAGGCTCTGGGGGCAATGAAGGTCAAGGCAGGTGGGGGGAGGGCCCAGGACTCAGAGCAAAGGGTGGGTCAGCATGTTTCCGAATTAAATTTTTCCTTTGGTGGGGAGGAAAGGTGAAGTGGTACCCAGCTATCCCACACTTCTCGCGGGGACCCTGATCCGCTCTGGTCTGAGGTCCTTGCTGGTTGAAGGAGGGGTCGTCCTGACGGGGAGGCGGCAGCTGGCCAACAGTGTCCACCCGCATCTTGGAGCCCCCGCATAAAGTGACCAGGAGCACGGGGAGAGACCATCCCCTGTGACGTCCCTGCGGGGTCCCCGTCAGCGCCTCTGGCAGACCGTGCAGCCTTGGGGCAGAGCCGGCTGCAGGCGGCAGGCTTCAGCCGGGATTTAATAACATTGTTCTCATTTTATTTATTTTTATAATTACCTTTAATTTAGAGCAAGTGATACAGATTTCCATTTAGGGCAATAATATAGTTTTCCTTAAATGCATTAAAGTAAAAAATAGTGAATTAATTAAAAAAGTATTAGCAGGGAACAAGAAACATGGCGAAATGGGAAGGTGGTTTATTGCAGGAGAGATCCCCGCAAAGCGCGTCGGGGGGAGTGCGGATGCCGTGGCTGGAAACACGGACTGGAGGCCTTCCGACCTGCTTTTGTGTTTCTTACTTTCCAAAACAGGTGAGGGTTCTCCAAGCTCCTGGGGAGCTCAGGCCTTTAGGACGCAGAGCTCTGCACAAAAGCCGCAGAAGATGGGACACAGCGACCCTGGGGTTCACGTGGGTTCCAGGCTCAGGGACGAGCACCGGGAAGACCCCCTACAGAGCAGCCCCTTCCGCTTTAAAACTTCAGTTTCCCACAAAGAACGAAGGAGGCCTGAGGGCCCTGATGGCGGAGGAAGGTTTACCAGATGCCAGGCAGCCTGCGGTGGCTCCGGTTTCCCCTTCACCTTCCTCTGGCTTCTGCTGCCACCTGGCAGGGTGCTTCCCTTGGGGCACCTGCTGCGCTCCTTCTGCTCTCAGTTTTGGTGTCTCTTCTGCAGGACACTTGTCCAGGCTCCTTCTTGCTGTCCTCATAGCACTTAACTCGTGGGGAATGCTCATTCACGCATTCTGTCCACCTGTCCATCCATCATCCATCCATCTATCCATCCATACATCTATCTTCCTATTTATCTGTCCATCTACTGTCTGTCCATCCATCCATCCATCCATGCATTTACCCCTCCATCTACTCAACAAATATTTATTAAGAGTTCTGTATATTTTACAATAAAAATGACACAAAGCACTGGGACCAGGGCGAGTGCGGTGACAGAGTCTCACTTTGCAGAGTGAACGCCTGCAGGGGAGGCAGGAGGTGCCCCGTGGCCATTCAGCCCCAAGCTAAACAAGTGAGTGTGTCTGTAAGTCCCTTTCCTCTGTCACAGCTGGGCCCGGAGACCCCGGAGTCCAGGGACACTGGGGTGAAGAAGTCATGTCCGTTTCGTGGACCAGAGGCCGCATGTGCCCGCCCTGGCCGGCGGTGTATCTGGAGCAAGCAGCCAGGCCCTGCAGAGCCCGAGTCCTCTGTCCCCGGCCTCCGAGCGCCTGCCCAGCCTGAGTGGAGGGCAGCCGGGGCGGGTTTCCTCCCGGCTCCAGCAGGAGCAAGACCAGCAGCCATGGCAGCTGCCAGGGCCAGGGCATGAGGCAGGGGCGCGGTCACTGCGAGGGCGGCCATGGGGGCAGGCGGACGGGCAGACAACAAGGAAGGGGGCAGCGGTGGTGTCAGGCCAGGCTCCCTGCCAGGGCAAGTGTGACCTCTGGGAGAAGGAACCCAGAGCCGGGGTGGCACTTCCTCCCCCCGTCCCAGCGCCCGCCTCACTGCTTGCTCTGAGTACCCCACGGGGGGCGGGGTGGATTGCTCCTGGGGGCCACCCTGAGGCTTTGCTGATGCCGCCGCAGGGATGCCTTGTCCCTTGGCCCAGGGATGGCTGGAGACATGGCCTGACTGCAGCTCATTTTCACCCTCTCTGTGATGTGCGCCCCTGGTCCCGGGCACCCTGCGTCCTGCCCCCAGCGTCCAGCATCCTGGCACTGTCTGCGTGCCCACAGCTGGGGCCCTGGGCAGCTCTGGAGTGGGCACTTCGCTGCAGCCTGTCCCTCTGGGCTGTCTGTGCCACGAACAGGGGCCCGGGACCTCCACCCTGCAGGGCAAGTGCGTGGCCACCCACAGAACCAGCGGCGTCACCCACTCTGGGTTTCTGGTGGGCGTCGTTGCTGAGCAGGGTGACAGTGAGCTGGTTCCGAGTGGGGGGGGCAGGGGGTCTTGGGACATAGGGGGGCGTGCCTGGGGAAGAGATGCTTGGCTGTTGGTTGAAGAAGACGTTCCCCAGGGTGGGGGCGGGAGGGCAGGACAGACACAGAAGGGGCAGCCGGCCAAAGGGTCTCTGCGGAGAGGGCCTGGCACAGCCGTGCAAACCTTCTGGAGGCTTCTGGGCTGTCAGCATTGCACTTACGCAAAGTCTCCTTTCCTGGCGGTGAAGAGGTGGAGCCGTGGGGGGGGGGGTACCTGGCGGTGGAGCCCCAGACCCTTGGTGAGCGGCCGGGAAGCAGTGGTGTGGGGGGGGGGGGGGCAGGGGTGGGTGTACTCTTGGTGCCCGTGGGTGCTGATTCCGTGTCCAGTGCGCATGTGACACGGCACAGCCTTCCCCCACCTCACAGCAGACCTTCCGGAGGCGTCCGGCCCCCGTGGAGCTCAGGACCCTGGAGTCCGCCCAGGCCGGCGAGGTTGGTGGGGGGTCCGGATCTGGTCCCCGCGGCTTCCCAGGGGCGCAGAAAGAAACCATGTGCATGACTGCGCAGAAAGTCCCGATCCCGGTAACGGCCCCAGGCAGGGGCGGTGTGCTCGGGGGCTGAGCTCAGCTGGGTGGGGGGCTGGTCTCATACCCCAGCCCCGCGGTCACTGTCACTCCAGGGAGCGGCGAGCAGGGAACGCTCGGCTTCCCCTGCCTGTGTGTCGCCAAATGCGCTGGCGATTAAAAACCCGCTACTGACTGTGACGGCAGTAAAATATCTGCTGTTTATGAGTAATTAGCCACTTCTGGAAAAGAGCTCCATTCCTTTAAATTTATGGGGTGCCTTGATTTATGCCTTTCATGGGGGGGATGTCAGGTTCTCATCACACCAACCTGATGTAACTGGATGCAAATCAAATGTGAGTGGCGGGTGGGCCCCTCGCCTCCTGCCTGGTGAGCGTGTTGCTTCTACATGAGGGTGTCCCGGCCCTGCCCCGCCGTGGCTCTCACTCACACCCTCGGGACAGACTTGGGGGAGCCTCACCCTGTGCCTCTGCAGTCCGCAGTGCCCTGGCTGCAGCCTGTTGCCACCCTGGGGGGCGACCCAGGAGGATCCCACCTCCCTGTGGGTGGCAGACACTCAAGCCCTCGAGCCTCGCACCTGCCCGGAGGGCAGCGAGCTCACCTGGGTGACGGGCTTCGGCATCTGCAGGACCCGAGCCTGGCCAGGGCACGTGGGACGTGCCGTGACCAGGAGTCTGACCGGACACTGTCTAACTGTGAAAGGAATCAGGGCCGACAGAGAGGCTGGTGGGCTGGGGGCAGCGGCCGGACTGCGTTTAGCTGCTGAGGGGGGGGCACACACGTGTCAGCATTTGTCCATCAGAGTTTTCTCGTCTGCCGTCCACCCGCCCAGCCAGTGTTCCCTGCGTACCGACTAGCCTTCCCGAGTACTCAGGAGGGAACTCAGGAAGCAAGATGCAGACACGTGTCTGCTCCGGAGTGCATAACATTCGTTGGGGGGCGTCACCTAGCTTCCAGCCTCAGTTTATCCATCTCTAAAATGGACCCATCTGACCTGGATGATCTGCGAGGTTTTTCCAGCTTCGCCACCCTCTGCCACTGTCCCCGAATTCGTTCCCTCAGGGCCCCTCAGTGCCCTGGGGAGGTGTGTTCCATCTCGTTCACCCAGGGCAGAGCGGTGAATGGGCACCATGAGGGCAAGGGGTTCAGATGGGGGGTCATTTTGGGGAAGTCTTTGGCATGAATTCTATGTGGGCTGCAGGAAAGACAGTGGCTTTGATGTTTGCCAGTTGGACCTCAAGGGCGACCCGCCGTGGGAACGGGGAAGAACCAGCAGCAACTGGGCCGCTCCAGTGGGGGCCGCCGTGCCTCTGTCAGAGGGGCTTCTCGGCCCGGTCAGGCTCCTCGGCCCGGTCGGGCTCCGTCCATGGCGCGCAGCCTGCTGCCCGGCAGATGGGAGCCTCGGCAGGCCTGCTGGACATGCGCGTGTTAATGGGCTTCTCCAGGGAAAAAGCAGAAAGTACTGCGTTGTCTTTCAGCACCAGGAACTTTTCCTGTGAAAGCAGTTTCTAGAATGCTTGCTTTCCTCGCCTGGCTGCCTCGAAATGACCATCAGCGGAGTTCGAGAAGCTGTGGCTTGGCTCTGGGACCCGCTCTGAGACGGACACGGTGCTTAGCAGGCTGCCACTGCACCTTCTCCGTGCCCCGGGGCGGGTGCGCCCCGATTCCGCGGAGGGAACGCAGGGGCCTCGGAGGCCTGGGTGCAATCTCCCCTATCGTTACTCAAAAATGCAGCCTCGCTATGGTTTTGATTTGAGTCTTTTTCTTCCTAATGCGGAGTGACATTTCTGGGGTCGCTTGCCAAATTTCCTTTCTTCTGTGAATTTCCTGTTCGCATGCCTTTCGTCCAGATTACAAATGGGGGTGCTCACCTCTTCCTCATTAAGTACAAATGCTTTCTAAAATAAAAAAGGTGAGGTTATTAACCTCTTGACAACCACAGAGGCGTCAGGAGCGTTGGACGTCCTTCCCGGAAGCTTTCGAACAGGGACAGACCCGGATGGGAGTGACTGGAGGCATGCAGGGGGGCCCAGCCGTGGGCACGGGCCACAGGTCCCTGCAGCCATGGGAGAGAAGAGGCAGCGGGGGAGACCCAACAGCGCGCCCGCTCAGTGCCGGGCGCTGCTCCCAGCGCCACGCCCACCTCCTCGTCAGTTGCTCCCATGGCCTGGTTACTGTCCCAGGCCTCCGGGATGCCGCTCCCACCCACCTGGTGTCCCCAATCATGGCGGTAAAGCACAGCCCGTCCGGGGAGAGCTGGGCCAGCTGGGCACCGACGGCATTCCCTTTGTGCAAGAAGACAAATGCCAGCTGGTGCGTTTGTGACGTCTCCCGGGTGTTCAGTGTCGGGGGCGTTGACTCCCGCCATTCGCTGTGACTGCTGCTGGTTCAGGATCGGGGCTTGGCTGGGGGTCCCATCCCTGTCAGGTGGGCCGCCGGGGCCGAAGGCAGCAGGCCGGAGGAGAGACGGAGCCATGAGAGTGGTGGCCAGCCAGGGCAGTCTACAGATGGGCTGGGCGCACGGGTGCTTCCAGGGTGCGGAGGCCCCACGGGGCAGGAGGCAGGCCCGTCTGGTGGGGGCACAGACACAGCCAGGGCGGCCCGTCATTGGGGATACATAGCCCTGGGCGGCTGGCGGGTCCTTTCTGGGAGAGCAGGTGGTACCCTGCTCTAAGGGGCATCCCCTGGACATGCGCAGTCCCAGATGCTGGGGAGAGGACCCCCGCATCCCTGACTGCACGGGGGGCCAGGGCCTGGGTTCGGGAGGGAGGTGGGAGTGCAAGCAGAGTAAAGCCCCCGGGGAAGGGAGCGCTGCGTCATCCCGACCACAGGTGCACCCGAGGGCCCCCTGTGTGTGGGGCCTAGAGACAGTGAGGGAGCTGGTCTCTGTTCTCACGAAGCTCCCAGTCAGTCCCCTGACCCTGTGCAAGGGGACAGCACTCAGAGGGGATCATCGAGACAGAATTCTTTATGTGTACCATGCTGTGTTTGGTCAGACGCACGTCCTTGGAGGCCCCGGAGGGCGGGAGGCGGGGATCCAGGTAGCTGTGAGATGGCGGCAGAAGCCAGCAGGGGCCTGGGAATGGCTGTGACAGTCGAGATGAGCCCACCTGGCTCGTGCCCTGGGGGGCAGGGAGCAGGGTCTGCCCTGGCAGCCCGGAGTGACCCGAGGCCTGAGTCCCTCCCCTCAAGGACAGGTGTGTGCACCAGGCACGAACCATTGGCTGTTGGGCCTGTGGTTGCTCCTTTACTCATTCATTCGGCAAATATGAACAGGGTGCCCCCTCTATGCCAGGGCTGGGGACCCCCCGCCAAAGCCCACAGTCATGGCCCCACCTCCAGGAGCTTCCAGACAAGCAGAAGAACAAAGCCACCCCAGCGTGAAAGCTGCTGCAGGGGTGGGGGGCTGTGGAGGGGCTGGAGATGTTGAACTGGGGCCCCCAGACCCCAGCTGGGCCCTTCCTGCCTGCCAGTGCCCCGCGGTCCAGCTGACCGTGGCTGCAGGTGCAGCCACACCCGGGCGTGCTCGGCGAGGACAGGGTCCCTGAGCTTGTGTCTCCCGAGGGTGCCTGGGAACACCTCCCTGGCCTCCCCCTGTGGCTGTTTCACAGTCAGATCCTCCCCCTGCCCGCCCCCCACCGACCGCTCCTGCACCGTGCCGGCTGCGTCAGGTTTAGGTTTGCACCGAAGCAAACCCGAGGGTCCCATGAAGTGAAGGTAAGCTGCTGGACAGGGTGTTGCAGCCCAGAAGGGCCCTGATTCAAGCGCCTTCATTAGGGGTGAGAGGCGGGTGGGCGCAGCCAGGCGCCTGTACCCTGGCCACCACTGTCCGAGGGAGGAAGGGTGGCCTGGATTCCCACCATTTCCCCGTCCTGGTCCAGGGCGGGGCTGTGTGCGGGGCTGAGCGGGAGCCGAGGCGGGTTAATAAGGGATTAAACTTCTAACTTCCTGCCGTGCCGGAGTCTGTTGGAAAAGGGAGAGAGAAAGCCAGCAAGGGAGAATAATCGATGAACTTCCTGACAACTGCGGGCATCTTTTTCAGCTTCGCGATGTCATTTTAGAGGTGGGTCACCATTAAAAGCTTGTACCTATATATCGTTTCTGTGGCTTCCCCGAAGTGTGCACGGTTCAGAGGAATCATTCACTGGGGTGTAGGGCTGTTTCCTTCCCGAGCCGCCTCTCTGGGAAGATGGGAGGCACCGCTGCTGGCCTGAATTCTGGGTGCACAGGGCTGGTCTGTGGCTCACAAAGTGTCATACATTCTCGTGACGCTCTGGCCACTTCCCTTGTCTGCATCACGATTGTCAGAAGCTCTGAGGACTGGCTGAGTCCTTGGTAGCTGAGTGTCAGGCACACCAGGACCATGTCCTCACCGTTCCATCCAGAGAAAGGGCATGGGGGCTCTGGGGCCTGAGTGTCACCTCCAGCCTGGGCAAATCCAGGAAGGCTTCCTGGAGTAGGTAACACCAGGCTGGAGTATGGAAGAAGGATTGGGCTCCTGGGAGATTGGGGACTGGTCCTTCTTCCACTTCTCTGCTGTTAGAAAGAGGAAGGGAGGAGGCCAGCACCCTCTTTCAAACTCTAGGTCCCTCTTCCCCGTGACCACGATGACAACTCCGCCCTCGGACGTGAGTTCTGTGGTTTCAGAGTTCATTGTCACCCTTTCCTTTTCTTCTTCTCTGACCCACGTGGGAGCGGGACCTGCCAACGCGGTGCAGCGGCGGCGCAAGGCGCGCACGCTGGGCTAGGTGGCTGGTGGGAGTGGCCCAGCCTGTTTGCCCCAGATGTCAACTCCGTTCTCCATGGACCCCCGTCCCAGTCTGTGCCCAGCCACCTCCCCGTCTCTTACCTCCTCGGGCCATTCTGTGCTCAGCCCTCGCTCCGCAATGCTGACCCTCGGTCCCCGTGCGTTCCTCCTCTTCTCCGTGAGGCTCAGCCAGGGACTTGATCCTCCCTGGCCTTCCTTCCTATCCCTCCCTAGCACCCCCCACCCCTCGGCCCCAGCCACGCTGGCCTCAGAGCAGTTGTCCCTGGGGGTCCATCTATCGCCCTGCCCTAGTCGGGCCTGGCTTGTGCACCCCTGGGGCCGCCCACTCCTTGGCACACGGGGGCATTGGCAAGTCTGAGTGAACGGTGAGCCCTCCCTCAGATGCTCCCGCAGAGGCAACCCTCAGGGGGTCTTCACGACCCCCTTTCTTGTGCCTCGGTGCTGCCTTCGGCTCTCAGCGTTTCCCATGCTCCTGCCTGACGGTGCGTCCTGGACGCAGAATGCCGTGCTGACGGCCATGGTTGGCACCCGGGACAGGTGATGGCAGCCTTCTGCAGTTCAGAAGCCACACTGCCCCCGCCCCCTCCCAGGTGCCTTCTCCAGGCCCCGCAGCGTGTGCCGGGCAGCTGCTGTCAGTCCGAGTCGCAGACAAAGAAGCCGAGGCTCTGCCAGGGGCTCTGGGGGGCAGACCCTGGGGGCCCGGCCGGGGGGCTTGGGGTTCGTTCTCCTCCTATTCCTCCAGTCTACTTGGGGGGTCACCTGCCTGACACAGGGCAGGAGGACGTGGAATAATGTCGGCCCTTGGTGATGTAAGAAGACCAGACACCATCCATTCTGTGTGACCCCCTCCGCGGCCAGTGGGGAGCGGACGGTTGTGTTTCTAGATCCGCAGCGCCTCCTGCACCCACGCAGCTGATGCCAGCTCCCCGAGATGCTGTCCCTGCAATGTGTCCCCTGTTCCCACTTCTGGGCACCGTGAGGGCTCGGGCTCCTCGGCCTCCTTTGAGCTTTGCCCAGGAGCTGCGGGTTCCTCTGTTCACAGTGGAAGGGGCTGCCGAGCATGAGCACCCACCCAGCACGCTCCCCAACGTGGCACGGACACCCACCAGTGCGCCGTGCGTGGACTCTGCTGCGTGAGCTTGTGGGACGTCCGTCTCTGGGTCTCTGCCTCCTCCTTTCCCGTATGGGACCAGAATAGGGCCTGCATCTAAGGTTGGGTGAGGCCCACCAGTCAGCAATGGCGAAGTGCCCGGCATGGTGTTGCGTGTGGAATTGGGACGAGCGGGAAGGCGGGGATGATGCAGACGGTGATGATGGTGATGGAGAGACTGATGATGAAGAAGAAGGAGAAGAAGGAGGACGGGGAAGAGGCAACAATGAAGATGGTGATGATGGAAGTTGCTATTGTCACTCTAGTTCCTGAGAGCTTACTCTGCCCAACAAGTCCAGGTCTTAACTGCCACCAGTCTGAGGCTGTCCAGGTCACCCCAGCGCCTGCTGCTGGGCTGTGCCTGGTGCAGGCAGATGGTGAGCCAGGACCTCGGACCTGAAGTCCCCTGGGCCCCGGGGAGATGACCAGAGACACTGTGTGTGTATTTTCCGTCCCTGTCTGATTGCTCATCATCTGCCTTTGTTCGGGTCGACAGCTTCACCCTCGACTCCAAAAGCCAGTGGGCTGGAGAGAGCTCTGTGCCTTTGAGAATTTCGAAATCATCCAAAGTCTTCAAAGAAAAGGTGCTTTTGATTCTGGTTTCTTCTTCCAAGTCCTCCTGGCCTGGCCTCACCGGTAGGACGCTGCCTGGGGCTCTATGCGGCCCGCCCCTGCTGACCACGCCAGGCCTGGGGTTTGGCCATGGCGTCCGTTGAAAAGGAAGCTCAGGAGCTTGGCACCCCCTCCACTGTGGCTCTCCTGGTCACACCGGGGCTGCCGTAGCCCACTACAACTGTCACACGTTCATGAATACATCCAGCGAGGATTTAACTGTTGCTGGCCCCGTCCCATGGCCTTGTCTGCACACCAGTCACAATGGAATGGGTCACCATGCTGCCCTCCCTGTTTGTCCATTAATCACCCGGCAGATAAACCTTGCGGTGCCCTGCCCACCTCAGTGATGTGCATGATGTCATTTGCACGGGTGCCTACATGTCACCAGCACGGATCGTAAGGGATGAGGAAATGCCCTTGCTCAGCACAGCAAGCTCTGGGCCCAAACGTGAGCATGAAATCTCTGGTTTATTTTTGTAATAATGTTTACAGCTGTTTAATGACCCTGAAAAGGTTCGGGAGTCTGGTGCCCCGCATTTCAGGACAGGGGGGAGTTGTGCTCACAACAACCTCGGCTCCGCGGGCGAGCCACGGCGTGGGGAAAATAGCGTTTGATGAGAAAACATTGTCTGGGAGAGGGGGCCCCCGTCACAGCTCACCCCGAGTCCGGACAGCAGGGTCGGCTGTGGGGAAGGGCCGGGGGCCCTCGCGTCCCCAGGAACGGGGAGCTCCCTGCTGCCAGAATGGTGCGCTGTGACAGTATTTTGAGTGGGGCCCCCTTCGGGCCGTGCTGGGGCCCCGGCCCCCCCTGCCCCTCCCCCGCCCAGCGCCGGGTGCCGTGTGCTCTGCCAGGCGCCGAGCCAGCGCCGTCACCCACGCTGATGAAAAAGGGAATATTTAGTTGTGCTTGGCTAGACAACAATATTTGATTTTTAAAAATCCCGTTGAAATGGTTATTTTGAAAGTCATTTTATTTCCCAACTATTCTTTTTCATGGTATAAGGATAAAACTCTTACTGGCGAGATCTATATTTTTTGGACTATTCATAAGATTACTTTTTTTTTTTTTCTGTGCTAGCAAAATGAAACTGTGGTTTTGTGTAGAATTTATTTAGACTCGGAGCAGCTGGCTTTTCTGGTGTCCTGATAGTTTTAAATTTCACTTCGAGGGAGGGATGCGATTAGGCTCTCCACTGGAAGAGTTAAGTGAAAACTTTGCCACGGCCATCACGGTCTTGAAGGCAGAAAGGCGGAATCCAAATCACTCTCAGCACCGTCAAAGGCCGCGGGTGGCTCGGGCCGGCGATGATGAGGTGACGCCCAGAATGTGTTTTGATCATCTGGGTGCCCAGAGGTGGGCTGTGTGGACCGAGGACCCCCCCCCCACCAAGGAATGGGGAGCCGCTGAGCTGGGGGAGAGAACCTCCAGCCCTGCCCCCGATGCCTCCCACGGGCCTCGCGTCTCTGCCCGGCCAGGACGGAGTCCCGGCCCCGTGTGTGGTCAGTGCGGACAGTAGGACAGCAGCGCTGGGTGCCCGTGGCGCCCCGCCGTGACCCCGGGAAAGGTCAGAAGTTGGGGGATGTCGGCGTGTTTCCAGACGGCACGGTGTACAAGGGCCTCCGCCTGTCCAGCTTTGGTGCCGACCCGCGGCCGCCCTCCGTGGTGGGTCAGCCGCACCTGCTCAGTCGGCTGGGCCCTGTGGGCGGGGCGCGAGCCGAATGTGGGCGGGCGGTTCTCAGCGCTCCGTCGTGGGTTCACTTGCTTTGCCCCGCGCGAAGGTTTTCGCTCCTGGTGACAGGGCCGGGTGAGTTGTCGCGCTGGTAGCGCAGAAGGTCCCTCTGGGCTGCCCAAAGGCCGGCGCCCCGGCCGCCCTGCGCTGGCTCCTGGCCGCTCCACGCGGTGTCGCCACTGCCGTGTGCCGGGGCGACGGGCCCAGTGCCAGGGCTGGGCTGTGCGCAGGCCGTGAAGCGCTGCGGGTAGCAGCAGCTGTGCGGGGTGGCGCTGCAGGTCAGGGCATGGCTGCCCTGGCGGCCGGGACACTGGCCGACCCCCACTGCAGGCCTGTGCATGAGCAGCGTGACCCCAACGGGGATCCGTGTCCCCGCACCTGGGGCCGGGGACACCTTCCTCCTGCGGGAGGACCCCAGGCAGCCCTGCACCCTCGCCCCAGGCGCCGTCAGGCCCCTGCACAGTGGGGTAAGCACCCCCTCGGCCTCCCAGGGAAGCATTTGTGTGTGTTTCCAGAGCGTGGAGAGTGGGGCGCCTTGCGCCCCCCCCCTCGCGCAGAGCGACTGCACACATGCACCTGTGCTGACACATGCGCACACTCGCACCGACACACGCCTGTGTCCACAGCTGTGAGGGTCTCCCCTTCCTCCGGACTCTGGACTCCGCCTCTCAGGAGGCTTTCCGCTGCTTCCCCATGGTTGGCAGACATGCCTGCGGGGCCCCTGCAGCCGTTTCCTGACTGACGGACAGAGGCAGGGCACTTGGAGGCTGGACAGGCGGAGCGTGGAGGCTGCAGAAACTGGGGCCGCGCCAGGGTGGTGAGTCCCAGGCCGACGTGTCCTACCTCGGCTGCCTCGGCCCAGGGACAGCACGCTGGTCTCCTGCTCGTCTCAAGCACCTGTGCTCCGTGCCTTGCTCCGAGTCCAGTGCCTGCCTGGGGGAGGCCCACTCAGCGAGTACACCTGCCCGTGGCCCCACGGGTGGCGGCTTCCATGGAGGGGACTGAGATGACCGGCTGAGTGGCTCTTCCCCACAGGGGGCTCTGCCCATCGAGGGCTGCACTCCGGGGGCGTCTCCTGCTGGGCTGGCCAGCTCTGCAGGGTCCTGGGTCCTTCCGTGGGTCTCGTGACAGCTGGTCTTGTCTCCTGGTGCCCGTGGGTGTGTGGACTGAAAGACCTGGGAGGGTCTCCCTTGGCCCTTTCTGGGCCCCCAGGTGGGAGCCAGAGGCCCTTCCGACTCTGATGCATTTGGACTGCAGGTGCCCATGGATGTGTGTGGAGCTGAGTTTGGGACCAATAAGGTTGAGGCTCCCCTGTTTTTAAATGTTTTAAAATTGATATGAGCGAGAGAGAGGGAGGAAAGGGGGGTAGAGAGAGAGAGAGGGAACATTGGTCTGTTGCTCCTCTTACTGATGCTCCAGCAATTGATTCCCAAATGTGCCCGGACCGGGGATTGATCCTGCGACCTTGGAGTATCAGGATGTCGCTCTCACCAACTGAGTCACCCGGCCAGGGCTCGCCTTCTCTTATGGTCTGTCTCTAAGTTCTGTTCATTCCTTCACCCACATGGTGGGCAAGTGCCGAACCCCCGAGACTTCGTCTGTGACCTAGGCAGCTGGGACCCTGCCCTCCCAGAGAAGGGGGACACCGTTCAGTGCTAAGGAACAGAGTGAGCGGGTGCCGCAGAGAGAGGCTGGGGTGTCTGCCTCAGACAAGGGCACACAGAGGGCCTCGTGGGCGGGACTGTGTGAGCTGAGACCTGCGTGAGGAGAAGAAGCCGACTGGCCTTCGCATGTTCTAGAACATTCTGTGTTCAGCAATGGCACTTGACCAGTTGCTTGAAGGTTTTTTTTTTAAAAGTCTTGTTGCCTGAAAAACACTTTTTAGTGATGAAAGAATTCCATGCCCAAACCTAACTTGAAGCTTCCCGTGTTCATTATTTGACCCTCTGAGCCGCCCCTTGACCCTGTGCACAGGGGAGGCAATGGGCCTACCCTGGTCTGGGCTGAGCTGCAGGCTTGTGGGATTGCATCTTCCGCCCCCATGCGCCCTGCTGAACTGGCCGAAACCTGAAAATAGCCTGTCTTCTTGGATTCACGGCTTCTGAGCCGGCCAACTGGGCAGCCTTTGGAGTGGGCCAGCCACGTCCGCTTGGACTTCCTGAGTGTCCAGAGCTGTCGGTGGGACTCAGAGCCCCCACGTGGCTTTGGGGCCATGATCTGCGTTTGCTCAGGAGAGGGGCCAGCCTGGCTGGTGGGGCTCAGAGGTGGAGGAGGGGCTCCAGACACGGCCCTGGGGCTGCTGGAGTCTGGCCTGGAGGCCTCCGCCCCTGGGCCTGTCCCCCTGCGTTGGCCACTGGGCACTGGGAGCACCAGGGCCAGCCGGCCCCCGCCTTCAGGTGCCAGCCACAGGGCCTGGCACCCTGCAGGCCCCCAGAAAGCCTGTGGTGTGGGTGCGAGGGTCTCCGAGAGAAATGACTCCTTTCTGATCGGTCTCCAAAGTGGGCCTCTTCCCTCTGACTGCCACCGGAAACCACGAGTAAAG
Source organism: Micronycteris hirsuta (assembly GCA_004026765.1). Taxonomy (NCBI): domain Eukaryota; kingdom Metazoa; phylum Chordata; class Mammalia; order Chiroptera; family Phyllostomidae; genus Micronycteris; species Micronycteris hirsuta. The sequence goes on from PVJI01007040.1 coordinate 48,822, forward strand.
ACGGTCAGTTGGAAAGCTTCTTTGATGGCAGGTGCCCGTGCGCCCATGTGCATGAGTGTGGCCAGTTGTCCTGCCGCTGTCAGCCACGGACACCGCGGCCTGCACCTAAGTCGTGTTTTCTTTCTGCCTCGGAAACAGTCGCAGGGTCCGCCTCTCCCCCTCCTGTGCACGGTGGACCCCAGCACCGTGCTCTGGCGGGGAAGCCAGCGCCCCGCTGGAGACCCCCCCGCACCACGCACAGTCTGCCTGGCGGGAAGTGCAGCGGGGGCAGGCCCCACCGGTGCTGAATGTGCTTTGTCCACACTTGAGCTTGGTCCCCGAGGTCCCCCAGGGAATTGTGTGGCCCAGGAATCAGTCCGGGCTGGGGTGAAGGGCTGCCCTGGCCCGCCCAGCTGGCTGAGACGGCTGCACACCGGGATGCGCAGAGGACAGACGCACAGTGTCTTTCCCATGGCGGGAAGCAGACCTGGGCTCCCTCAGGGCAGGGGAAGATGGCTCTGGAAATAGAAGGACCCCAGGTGTGGGTTCCTGGCCTTTCTGAGCCAAGCTCCCTACGTGTTGAGCTGTGGGGAGGTGCCTCAGGGCACCCCGCCCTGAGCGGCCTGGCTTAGCTGTTCTCCACCAGCTGGAGGGGGCAGCGAGGACCATTACAGACAATTACATGGACCAGCTCAGAGCGCTACTGTTAACAAACAGCGTTGAGTTCTAATTTTCTGCCAAGCACATTCTGCAGGTACAATTTGTACTCATTACTGTGTATTGGGAAAGTTATTAAAAACACTCTGACTTGGTGAGACTTCCTACGGCATCTTCCCTGGACTTTAATTGGTCTTTATCGAGTTCCTTAAGAGGTCTCTTTAAGCTCAAGGAAGGTCCTGGCCTTGGGTGTCGCGCCCAGGGGAGGACAGGGGCAGGGGCGTCCTTCTGCGGCGGATTCGGACCCTCGGGATAATCTGCTACAGTGCCGTCGGGAGATAATTTATACTTCTGTTGATGGGCACAGTTACCAAATGACAAAATAACGGTGTTTTGTAACACAAGGGTTAAATCTTAATCTCCGAGGTTTGCAAAGCTGCTACTCGCGGTCTCCTTAAAATTTAATATACCTCGTTAATGCTTCCTTGCAAACACTGAAGGATTTTTATGATTATAATCATGTGTTACAGCACCTAGCACTGTTTCTAAGCAGCATACTAATCAGCTTAATGAGATATTACTGCACTTTTTGTTGACTAAAGCAAAATCCCTTTTATTGTTCTAAAGCCTGTCCTTTACTTCATTTTTTCCCAAAACATTATCTTGTTTTATTACGTATCAGTAAATATCATGCCATTGGGTTTTTTGTTTTTGGGTTTTTTTTGGCCAAAACATAAAATAATCTCTTTCATCTCAGAGCGGCGAACGTGGGTTCCTGAAACAAAAGTTCCGAGTGAGTGCGTTTGGTGTTGCAGCTGAAGCTGTTCTGCTCCAAGGCCAACTTCCCACCGAGCCTACAGGGGTGGGTGCCACGAGGTGGGGGTGGGGGAGTGGGGGCGGGAACACCACCACGCACACCCTGGATTAGTTATAAGGTGTTGAAAGTGGTAAAACATTAATAATTTAAGTGTGAATGAATAATTGCAGTCAGCAAATAGAAAATACAAGGAAGACGATCTATCGCCAAAACAAATTGGAGGACCAAAGCCATATTGCATAATTGGCATTTAATAATTCATTTTTTTATTATTGTTTTCGACTGTAATTCCTCGGCCTTACGAGGCGTAGGTGAGGCGGGACATGCCAATGCCGCGCCCGCAGAGGCCCACGCTCCCCCGCGCCCGGTTCTGGCCCGATCTGAACTCTCTCTCCATTTGCAGGGATGGAGGAAGCCAGCCTGTGCCTGGGCGCGTCCTCGGGGGCAGCCGACGCGGAGCCCCGCCGCAGCGGCCCGGTGCTCAACGGCCAGTATGCCATGAGTCAGAAGCTGCACCAGATCACCGCCCAGCTCAGCCATGCCTTCCCCGAGCTGCACGCGCGGCCCAGCCCGGAGGACAAGCCACCCGCGGCCCTGGACGACAAGGCCCACGTGCCCATGAGCGGCCAGCCCATGGGCAGCCCGATGGCGCTGCTGGCCAGCCCGCTGGGCCGCGACGTGGACACCAGCCTCAACGGGCGCGTCGACCTGCAGCAGTTCCTCAACGGGCAGAACCTGGGCATCATGTCGCAGATGAGCGACATCGAGGACGACGCGCGCAAGAACCGCAAGTACCCGTGCCCGCTGTGCGGCAAGCGCTTCCGTTTCAACAGCATCCTGTCGCTGCACATGCGCACGCACACGGGTGAGAAGCCCTTCAAGTGTCCCTACTGCGACCACCGGGCGGCGCAGAAGGGCAACCTCAAGATCCACCTGCGCACGCACAAGCTGGGCAACCTGGGCAAGGGGCGCGGGCGCGTGCGCGAGGAGAACCGCCTGCTGCACGAGCTGGAGGAGCGCGCCATCCTGCGCGACAAGCAGCTGCGCAGTGGCCTGCCGCCGCCGCGGCCCGACCTCAAGCCATCGCCGCACGCCCAGCCCGCGCCGCCCGCTGCCTGCCACCTGGCGCCGCCCACCGCGCCCGGGGCCCCCGACGCTGCCCGCCCCGCGCCCTCGCCCAAGCCGGCGGGCGGCGCGCAGGACGACGCAGCGGCCCCCGCTGCCGGCTTCCGCTGCACCTTCTGCAAGGGCAAGTTCAAGAAGCGCGAGGAGCTGGACCGCCACATCCGCATCCTGCACAAGCCCTACAAGTGCACGCTGTGCGACTTCGCCGCCTCGCAGGAGGAGGAGCTCATTGGCCACGTGGAGAAGGCGCACATCACGGCGGAGTCCGCGCAGGGCCAGGGCCCCGGCAGCGGCGGCGAGCAGGCGGCCAACGAGTTCCGCTGCGAGGTGTGCGGGCAGGTGTTCAGCCAGGCCTGGTTCCTCAAGGGCCACATGCGCAAGCACAAGGACTCGTTCGAGCACTGCTGCCAGATCTGCGGCCGGCGCTTCAAGGAGCCCTGGTTCCTCAAGAACCACATGAAGGTCCACCTCAACAAGCTGTCGGCCAAGAGCAAGTCCCCTGGCGACGCCGAGGGGCCGGCGCCGCTGGGCGGCATGTCCCAGGAGACCCACGCCAACCTGTACTCCAGGTACCTGTCCTGCCTGCAGGGCGGCTTCATGGCTCCGGACAAGGCCGGCCTGAGCGAGCCCGGCCAGCTCTACGGCAAGGGGGAGCTGCCGCTGAAGGAGAAGGAGGTGCTGGGCAAGCTGCTGTCCCCCCTCGCCAGCGTGGCCCACGGGGTCCCGGAGGGCGACAAGCACTCCCTCCTGGGCTGCCTGAACCTGGTGCCGCCGCTGAAGTCCAGCTGCATTGAGCGGTTGCAGGCGGCGGCCAAAGCGGCAGAGATGGACCCGGTGAACAGTTACCAAGCCTGGCAGCTCATGGCCAGAGGTGTGGCCGTGGACCACGGCTTCCTGTCTAAAGAGCGGCCACTGCAGCGCGGCCAGGAGGACGCCCTGGCCAACGTGGGCGTCGCGTTTGACAAGGAGAAGCGCGAGTACGTGTTCGTGGGGGCTGACGGCTCCAAGCAGAAGATGCCCGCGGATCTGGTTCATGGCACGAAAGTGGCTGGCCAGAGAGACCTGCCGGTGAAGCTCGACCCTTTGGAAGGCGGTCGGGAGTTTTTGTCCCATGGGCTGAGCCAGGCGCTGGACTACCACCTGCAGGGCCCCGGCAGCATGAAGGAGAAGCCCACGGAGTGCCCGGACTGCGGCCGCGTCTTCCGCACCTACCACCAGGTGGTCGTGCACTCCCGCGTGCACAAGCGGGACCGCAGGGCCGACGAGGACGGGCCGCACGTGGCCCTGGAGGAGCGGCGCGGCTCGGGCAGCGACCAGGAGTCCCAGTCGGTGAGCCGCTCCACCACGCCAGGCTCGTCCAACGTCACCGAGGAGAGCGGGGTTGGCGGCGGGCTCTCCCAGACTGGGAGTGCTCAGGAGGACAGCCCGCACCCCTCCTCGCCGTCCTCCTCAGGTGGGTGCCCTGGGCGGGTGGGGGCGGAGCTGCCGGCAAGGGCCCTCCCTGCCCAGGTGCTGCTCAGTGGGGGGGTGGGCCTTTGCTGCTCTTCAAGGTCAGGTGCAAGGTCACCTGGCTGGTTGGTGCGTGAGGAGCTGGCCTTCTTGCCCTGCCTCAGAGGAAGGCTGTCTGTTCATTTCATTGGCCTTCCCGTGAGTGCTCGCTGCTGGGAAGGTCAGCTGGCCCTTCTTCTGTGCAGCAGGATGGCCGGCGGGCACGGTTGCCCATGGGGCGTGCCCACCCTTCCCCGTCAGTATCTGCCCGTGCTGTGTCATGCCCGAAACCCCGTGGGCCATCCCCTCCTGCCCAGAGCCTGGGAGCTGGCGTCCCGCCCCATCCATGGAGGATGGGAAGCTGTAAGTTGGAACCCGCACTCTCCCCCCGAGTACTCTCCCATGACTCTCAGGTGGGCACCCCGGTCTCCCTCCCCAGACAGCACCCATGCCGGGTTCCTGTCCAGAACGACAGCTTGGCTGCCCGGCCAGGGTCCTCTGCTGGTTCTCAAAGGCCCGGAGCTGGGACACCCAGATGTGCCACTGCGTGTCTTAAAATGCGCTGCGTTCCAGGGGCGGTATTCAGCGTTGGGGTCTAAAATAGCAAAGCAGAAAATCTGTCATCACAATGTCTGGGAAACACTGATGCTTCCTGGCCCCATTTGGGGGAGGAAAAAAATACCCGCCTCACTAGCCTAGGACGGTGAGATGAAGTTGCCACCTAGCCGCAGGTGAGCGGCCGCGGCCTTCCCCGCTGGCAGAGCCCCTCCTCCTGGGTAGTGGAGTGAAAGTTCTATCCTGAGCCCTTTCTAAAGAAAGCGTCTCACTAAGGCCGTAATCGCCCCGATGGCGAGAGGAAGTCGCGCCATCACAACTGCCCTGTAACTAATGGCAACATCGATTCCCGTGCTCAGCCATTAAGTCTCGAAAGTGAAAGACCGTTCGAGGCACCTCGAGGCCCTGGCCGCCTGGCCCACAGGCACACGGTGGAGTGTCCTTGGCAGAAAGTTTTCCCTGTCGTTCCCGGGTGTCTCCCCGCTTCGGGGCTGCAGCAGCTATTTCGGGACGGGAGGCAGTGGGCTGCTGCAGTTACTAAGTGGAAGCCGGCTTGGTCTTGTTGTTCCTGTCATGCTTCAGTGTAACCCTTCTTCTGGGGCGAAATTAGTATGAAAATAAAGTGGGAGCCTGCCGGCTTATTACAGACCAGTAAAGAATGGTTAAGACATAAATCTGAGCCGCACATTCCAGAGATTCCGATAGCACTTAATGCCGCTGCTTAAATACCCATGAAACACGCTGTCTGCTCCGCGGTGCCGGACGCGGGCGTGATTTATCTCTGGTGCGAAGTCTGAGGAGTCGCGCAGGGCCGTGAGCGCCTGGCAGGGCGAGGCCGCGCCGCGGAGTGACCGCTGCCCACGGCAGACGGGATGCAGGGCAGGCTTTTTGAGCTCGCTGCCTGAGGGCGCCGGGGACGGGTGCACGGTGCCAGGCATCCCTCTGTCCCTGGGGGCTATTTCCGGCCTCCTAGGAAGAGATCCCCTCTCTGGGGACTGCGGTCTCGCTGCTTTGGGATGGGGGGGCCTCCGAGGGGCCGAGCGCAGAGCGCGCCCCGGCTCTCCTGAGTGGGTGGCGCGCGCGCTGACAGATTGCCAGTCCCGTCCCAGCCTGCCGATGCGCAGGGGGCTCGCGGAAGATTCCAGCACCACATGCTCAGCTCTATTTCTGTCGTGTTCCCGTATTTTTCTCACCTTCTGGCCGAGTGGTAGCCTTGTACTACTCCTCCCTGTGGTTTCCATGTCTCTAAATACTCTCGGGAAAAAAAGAGAAAAACCTGAAGGAACCCAGGGGCCCGCGGACTCGAAGGAGGGCCGCACTTGAGCTGAGGTCATCGCCTCACTTTCGTGTCCCTCCTGGGACTGTTTACAGTTGTGGAGACTGGATTCTTTACTTCTGGTTGACTTCTTTGTTTTCTTCATATTCAAATGAGACCCTTTCATAATTTTCTGGCTGCGGAGCAAAATCGGCCGGCCTACCATCCACGCAGCCCCAGCCAGCTCCCCGGTGGGGCGGGCGGGTCCGCCTGGGATCAGCGCCCTAACTTAACCCCATCCGGCTCGTCTCCCCGTCACCCCCAACAAGTGTGACTCGGACAAAGTGCGGCTAACGTCAGCATTTAAGGGAAAGCTGTGGCACAGTGGGTGTTTTGTGATTACCTGTTAGAGAGAAAACCCGCAAGGTGAAGGGGAGGAAAAAAAAATCTTTAAGCCCTTAAGGAAAGAAAGCAGCACTTATTAAGGCTTCTATTAAGAAATGAGTGCCCGCCACAGCGCCACACATTTCTCAGACTGCATAACAATGTCGCAAAACTTAATTTCCATCACTCGATTCTTTTCTTGTTGAAAACTGGGTCAGTAGGGCCTGAGAAACTATTTTTTCAGATCTTAACCAGTGAATTCTTCTTTATAAATCGCTGCTCTTAACATGATAGTAGTTCTGAATTCATCATAAAAACCCTTTTTACAGAGAGCCTCTCAGAGCAGATCTCCAGAAGAAGGCTCACAATGAGCAGAGAGGCCGTCTTTGTTATCTGATGCGATTCGCGGCGAGGACTGGGAGCCGAGTGGCTGTGTAAAAATGTCTTGCTCAGACCGAGACGCAGAAAGGGTCAAGTTTGCAATCAAACAGTTATTGCCGAGATGGGCGACCGCCACTGGCCGGGCTAATGTGGGTGCAGCTGTCTGTTATGTGAGCAAAAGAATGTTTGAATCAGTGAGCATGTGAAAATGATCGCAGTGAACCAGAAAATATGTTTGTTCTCGGGCTCTCCAAACCGCTGAGAACCGAGCTTCGGAGCCGCGGAGAGAGCCAGGGCCTCTGACAGCTGGGGGTGGGGATCGCGCTTTCTCCCCAGGAACGGACAAAGCCTCTTCCTGGCTCTCCCCTCTGGTGGACGGTGCCACTCACCGATCGTTCCACACCCCCGTCGACGTCCGCCAGGCAGAGGGAAGTGATTTGGAGGTGGCAGCTTCTCAGTTCTGCTCTTTCGTGACACTGGAGGCACGGGTGGCTGTGTTGGGGTCCCCTCACGGCTGGCTGGTGTGCCATGCACTGAGGGCGCCCTGAAACCTCAGCTGAGCCCCGGCTGGGGCCCGAGCGCCACTCGGAGCCAGACAACGGCCCGGCTCCCGTGTCCTTCGGTTTGGCTTTGGACAGCACGCTTGGGAGACTTAAAACTTAGTGTGCTAAGAAACAACACTGCCCCTCACCTCCAACAGGGCGGTTCCGTCCGCCAAGGGGCTAGCTGTGGGGTTGGTGTCGGGGTCGCGAGGACCTTGACCCTCTGTTCACTAAAGAAGGCCGGCTAGGTCCGTGAGCAGTGTGGGGAGCCAGGGAGAGGCGCAGACATGAGAATGTCGTTAACCCCTGGTGCTGCTGGTGGGGATTTTGAGGTGGATAAGTATTGTTTGGTCAGCTGGCTGGAGCCTGGCCGGGTCCCCTGCATGGGCTGAGCAGCATTTCTGCCACGCCGGCCCGTCCCGGGCAGGCCCTTCAACCGCATCCGGGGCTCCCTGGGTTTACAGCGGCTGGAGAGTGATATGATAGATTCTCTTTCTTCCCCACCTCTTTTCCCCATGTGGCTCCTCCTCTGCGCCTCCTGCCTGTTCCACACAAACAAATCCGGGCCCCCAAAGAAGGGGTGGAAAAAAAGAAAAAAAAAAGAAAAAATTTAAGTCTGAGGATTAAGATCTTCATTTTTTTTTTTTTTGCTTGTGCATTCCAATTGTTCTTAAAATATTTGGCAATGTCAATTAGTAACTGAGCAGAGTTAGCTGATGAACACAATTTTCCAGTAGACTGAGCACCCTATTGTTGCCGAGCGAACAGCAGATTTCTGAGGTCATTATCATTCGCTGGTTGCTTGGCCCAGCTGCTTCCTGCAGCAAAAGCCAAACTTTCTGCTGGAGCCGGGGGACGCGGCAGCAACAGGGGGCTGGGGGCGCAGGCTGGCAGCCGGGCCCTGGCCCCCACCTGGGCGCAGGGGAAGGAAGTGGAAGTTCCCCAGGTGGTTCCAGGGAAGCTGCCCCGTCAGGCTTCTCCCTCCAACCACCTCCCCCAACCCCTGCGGGGCATTAAAGGGCCAGGGGACCCCCCTGGGCCCCGTGGAGACTCATGTCGATGCTGAGCAGAACTTTGAAAAACAACCCCGCTGACAAATGTACTTAAAAACTGTTAACCCAGCCGAAGGCCAGGCAGTGCTTTCCCACAGATAGACTTCTTTATTTTTATTAAAAACAGAAAAGAAAAGGGAAAAAAACCGAGTTTTTTTAAAGAGATAAAATTAGTAACTTCGAATCACTCCGCTGGGGATGGCACACAGGGATGATTTCATCTTCCAGAGGGACCTTCTGAGCAGATAATGGTTTGAAATTCGGCGTGAAATCCAGTGGGAAGGCCCCGGCCCATCCCGGCCTCCTCCCCTGCCCCGACATGGGAGCGAGTTCAGTGAGATGAAAAGCTTTACTTTTTTAAAGCTCAGCTGTTAGACCCGAGCGCCACGAGCAGCCCCTCTGTCCTGCCAGCATGAGCGCGTGTGCAGGTGCCCCATGTTTGTGGGGGTTTACAGAGTGGGGTGCTAGGCCGGCTGACTCCTGGGTCGGGTTGGGTGGGGACCGGTCAGCAGGCCAGGGGACCCCCTCTGGCCTGTGGGCAGTGTGCCTGCTGGGCCACGGGCTGCCGCCAGGCTCAAGAAGCCCATCTGCTAACTCATACCTTCTGGGGTGCTCAACGCTGACCATGGCTCCTTTGGGAACGGCCACTGGCCCGTGCACTGGGGCAGCTTTGGAAGCGGTTGCTGGGGACACTGAGGGTCCCCCTGATGCCGTGCAGCCTCTCTTGTCCCTGCACAAGCTGTGAGCCTGGGTTGCTGTCACTGAGTAGAGAGGCATGGCCGGGCTCTGGGCTGCGCCCCGAGCGAGCTCTGAGATGGACGACACGGAACCCCAGGGGCAAAGCCCCATGGAGTCCTGGGACACCTCTCCGCCCTGTGCATCCTCAGGGCGGCTCCTGGCGTCCCTGCCAGGGTCCTGCCCGGGGAGCTCGGAAACGTCTGGAGCGCTCCTGGAGGCCTCCGGTGCCCACGTCCGTCAGCATGGGGGACGGAAACATGCACAGACACCTCGGTTTATGGCGGCAGGAAAGCACAGGCCAGCTGAGACCCAGGAGGAAGCGTGTTTTCCAAACATAGGAGATGCGTTTGCCACGTGACCCCCACTCACCAGAACGGGGTTTCTGGGCTCGGGTCAAGGACAGCACTCAGGTGAGTTGTGCTTGGCCAACGGCCTCCATGCGGCCTCCGCTTTATTGTGTGGCCAGAAGCAGGGACCGTGAGTGCCCAGGGCCACCTTTCACCGAGGCGCTGGCCACGTCTGCAAGTCACTGGGAATGCACACCCCGCGGCACTTCTGGAGCATGGGGCAGTCTTGGTTTGGGGGCCACATGGGGTCCTCCTGCTCACCCACATCCCTGCCACCGCATCCCTTTGAGCCCCTTCTCTGGCTTTACGCTTGGAGCCCTGCAGCCCAGTGCACCCCCGAGGGGTGGGGCGTGACGGCTCCCTCGCCTTCCAAGTCAGCCGTTTCCTGCGACTGCCCCCACTGCAGGAGGTTGGGCAGATGCCCCAAGTCTCAGAGGCCCGGGGACAGGGGCAGGCGTCGACACACCCTCATTGCGGTGGCTCTCAGTAGCCCACGGAGCCGAGGGGAGGAGGCCGGGGCCCGGCAGCTGCTGAGATGGGGAGTGGAGGGGTCTGGAAGGGCCCGGGGGGGCGGCGTGGGCACACACTGAGCGGTGGGGTCAGCCGAGTGAGCGAGTGAGCGTGCAGCAAGCTCCCATCCCTGTCGAGCTGCTTCACAGCGTGGACGGAGGGGGCGGAGCAACACCTGCAGAGACCCGGAGATTGGATTTGCGCAAACGTCCCGAATTTGTGATGACTGGGCTGGAACCTTTGCCATCTGCGACCCTTGGGCCCGCTTGCTGCCCTTCTGGGCTCCGCGCCCCCTCTGCCCCCCGCCTCTGTCGGTTGTGACAGGCTGGTCCCTGTCACAGGGGTGCCGCGGCAGCGGGAGGGGCTCAGCCAGGCTTGCAAAGGCAGAGAGGAAGGGGCCCTCCAGCAGGGTGCGGGCGGGGGCCGGGGCTCTCCGGTCTCCCCGGGAGTGGAACATTGCAGCAGCCCAGACGAGCTGCGGGTCCCCCTCGCCTTTTCCTGGCAGGTCGGGGCGATGGCAACATTTACTTAAGCTGTGGAGCTTGGCACCACCGACACCAGGCACCATCTGGAAGGCCCTCCTCTGAAAGCCGTGGGCGATCCCGGAGAGCTCGGGGGAGCCGGGCATGGGCAGAGCGCCGGGGCTGCTTTCTCCGGCAGGACCCGAGCGTCCAGGCACCTGGGCCGGGTATGGGGGCTTCTGGGAGCCGCGTTGCTGGAGCAGGCCCTGCCGGCCGCACCTGGCTGTTCTCCCCCCAGGCCCGGCCAGCTGGTCCCCGGCCAGACTGGTGCTGCTTCCCTTTGGCAGAAGCACCCCGCTTCCGGGGGGTGTCCCCACTCACTTATTCGGTATGGCGCTTTGCTGGCTGTGTTCACCTGAGCCCTGGTGTGCTGTAGGTGCGTGGTCAGCCCCCAACAGGGCCTGAAATAACAGGCTGGCTCGTGTGATGGGAGAAATGAAGACCATGCCTCTCGAAGGTGGGGGGACAAAGGTTGAGCGTCGGGCGGCTTGGCTTGTGACACACAGGGCTGAGTGAAGCCCTGAGATTCGCTGCCTCCTTCTCAGATCCGCATCTTCTAAAGACACCACGGAGCCCCAGATGGGCTCTGTCCAAACACTCTTGGCTGCCCGCTGGGGGGCGCAGGCACAAAGGGGTGTCCTGTGCTCAGGCCGGCCCCTTTCTACCCAGGCAGCGTGGTCCAAGGTCCGGCTGCTCATGGGACCCCTCTCTCTGCTGCCGTGACCCTTGGGCTCTTGTGTGGCCTGTGGCACATGTCTGCAGGATGCAGTGACATAGCGCGAGCCATCCCTGGGCCGGGCTGCCCATGGTGCGCCTGGCAGGGGTCCTCAGGGGGGTGCCGGTGGGGGCTGCAACATGTGAGGTGTGGTCACCGGCTTTCAGGGCAGGTGCAGGGCACACTTTTGGGGAACTGTCATAGGTTTTACTCTGTACCTGCATCTAGAACATTCCACAGAGGAACCCACGCCCTCTCTGGCTCGGGTAATGGGCTGATCTGGATTTTAGGGGGTGAGCGACCCTTTCTTTCCATGTGATGGTGGTCCAGAGCCGTTTGCTGTGGGGTGGGACAGTCCCTGCTGGTGCCGCCTTCTCTCCGTCACAGCGACGCCCCGGCCCACCCCGCTCCGAGCCGCCCCCGGGAGGTGAGCACCCTGGCCTCCTCCATTGCTATGAGAGGCATTTTGGAAAATTTCCAACTCGCTTATGTTTAGTTCAACACAACACGTGTGCACGGCTGTTTCCGTGAGGAGCGGGACAGATGCGCCTTCCTCTCCGTCGCTAAATATACTTTGTTACATTTGTGGCAACAATAGGCGTCTTAATTTTTTAAAAGTAATTTGCCCTGAGAAGCTGGAGCGATCCCTCAGCCGAGCTGCTGGGTGACATAAAACCATTCCCGTGGTGGGAGGAGCTATGGCCGGAGGAGCCCCTGCCCAGCTGGGCCTTGATCCCTGACGCAGGTCCTTGACCTTGACCTGTGACCTCCTCCAAGAGAGATGCTCACTGACTTCTTCGTTGCTATTCTTGTGTCCTGCATGACATTTTCATTTTTTTCAAACCATCAAGTAATTCTTATTCATCTTGGACATTTATAAAACACTGCTAAATGAAAAATAATTAAATAGACATGCCCACCATGACTCAGCGGTAGCCACGCGGAGCGTCTGCATGCCTGCCCGATCACGTCACATGTGCCCCTCGAGACGTGTCTGATGAAGGAGGGACATGCTGCCCCGCCTTCTGTGCGACACAGTTTTCACTTAAATACACGTCACGTATCACCTGTCATTGGGTGTTCTGCCTGAGGGTCGGCACACGTTTTGTAAAGGACCAGATAGTAAGTATTTAGGTGTTCGCAGGTCGCGTGGGGTCCCTGGTGACCACTCGGCTCTGTCGTCAATCAAAGGGCATGATGTGTTCCAATAAAACTTTATTTACAAAAGCAGGTGATGGGCAGATTTGGCCCTCAGGCCGTCTTTTGCAGACTCCTGTTCCAGAGTGACAGCTGTACTTTCTCCTCAAGCTTCACACATGTGCTGTGTTCTCAGAGTACATTCTAGAGACCCAGGGATGCAGAGGGGAAAATGTCCGTCACTGAACGCGGCCAGTGCCCACGGGCTGGGCCTTGTAGGACTGGTTTCCCGTTGTATCTGCGTGCCCAAATCTTCCCGGCCGTCTGCACAGTGACCCTCTGGGGCGCGGCCCGCAGTGGGGGGGTGTCTCCACAGACCCAGCAGGGCCCTCCGTGCAGAAGGTCTCCCTCCCGAGCCGGGGGCCCCCATGGGTATGTACCCCAGGCTGCATGGAACCAGCCCCCCGAGGCTGCTGTGTGGCCAGTGTGTTCATTCACAAGTCGCTCGTTTGTTTGTTCCTCAGTCAGTTCACTCTCGGGGTCGTTCAAGGGCGAAATGCTTGCTGAGCAGGCCCTGACCCCAGGCCCCTGAGCAGCTGGGGCCGACTGGACCTCATGGCCTCTGAGCGCACCCCCCACGGGGCCATCCCTTCCCTGAGGTTCTAACCTATGTTCTAGTAACCACACCGTGAAGCCAGACGGGAAACTGTCAGGGGACAGGGTGTGGGACACAGGGACACAGGTCAGCTTTGGTCAGAGCTTAGGTCCTGGGAGGGCCCCCGGGTGCCCCGAGGGGCCATAGCTCTATCCTCTGAGGTGAGAATGTGCAGCCCTCTCGAAGCTTCTCTCCCCGCAGCTCAGGCGGAGGGAGGAGGGCGGAGGGGCTGGCGTGTGGCCTGGGCTCTGGGGCCCACAGAGTGGGGGTGGGGAGGTGTGGTCCTGCCCCCAGAGCTGGCACCCTTGGACCAGCTGTCCCCATGGCCAGGGCTCAGCCGCCCACCAGCAGAGGTGCGGGGTTGGTGTCAGGGGCCGAATCCTGGGGGTCAGCCCCGTTGTCCACGTATTCCTGGGGGTGCGGCCTTCTCTTCTGTCACATTTACATCCAGAGAGCTCGTCCCTCGCATTTTGGAAATACACCCGTGTTGGTACTGAACAGCCCAGGGCCATGGGGACGCGGCGTGAAGATGAGGGCTCTGCGCTTCGGTTGGCGGAGGAGGCGGAGCCTGGCTGTGTCTCAGGGGAGCAGGATTGGGGAGCCAGCGTGTGGCTCGGAGGTAGGGGGGGACCCTCGGCCTGGGAGCAGCAGCTGCGGGCTTTCTGAGGAAGGTGTTGGGAGTTGAGGGGGCCTGCGGGGGCAAAGCCAGTGCATGGGGGGAGGCGGAGACGCTGGTGCCCACGCAGCCGGGCAGGGGCAAGTGTGGAGGCTGAGGCCCACGGGGAGTGGTGGGGGAGGACGCTGTGGCTTGGCGTGAGGGTTCCGGAGGACACCAGGCAGGATTTCACTGTCCAGCTCCTGGCTAAGCATGGCTAAGTGAGCCAGTGTCCTCACACCTGCCCCTAATTGTGAGGCCTCTCCAGGCTTCCCAGGGACTTGTCCCCTCCCCAGGGCTCGGGACTGGGGGAGGGCGCAGCGCCCAGGTCTCAGGGCCATGGTGGCTGCTGCAGTCCCAATGCCGCAGCATGATGTCTTAGTCTATTCCAGTTACTGTGAAAAACACTGGGTAGGTATCTGACATGGGGCGCTCATCTGTCACCATCTGGAGGCTGGGAAGGCCAAGGGCATGGTGTCTGCAGACTTGGTGTCTCACTAGGGCCCTTTCCTGGCTCACAGGCCTTGTCACTGTGTCCCCACGTGGTGGAAGGAGAACCCTCTGGGGTCCCTTCAGTAAGGACACTAATCCCACTCATGAGGGCTCCACCCCCATGACCTAAGCACCTCCCAAAGGCCCCACCTCCTAATGCCTTCACACTGGGGATTAGGTTTCAACATAGGAATTTGGGGGGGTACACAGATGGTCAGTGTTCCCCCAAAAGCAGTGTTGACTGAGCCAGCTCTCTGGATGGAAATGTGACGGAATAGAAGGTGGCTCTGTGTCATCACCTCTACCTGTCTCCCGGTTCCCAGGTGAACTCCTCTCAGGTCCACCGACACCCACTCCGCCTCGGGGGCATCCGGCAGCTTCTAAGTCGTGAAATGCGCCCACTCAGGGTCAGGAGAGGGGGCCGTGGGTGGGCCAAGGCTGCGAGGCAGACGGGCTGCCTTGTGTGCGCGCGGGTGACAGATGGGCTCGGGCGCGTCCCGCTTTCCCGACCGCCCCGGCCGGCTCCTTGGCTCCGCCGCGTGCGCTTCACTGGGCAAAGCAGGGCCATTGGCTGGCGGGGAGGCATCCAGAGAACTCAGCCGCACCCATGGCCTCCAGGGGCCCACTATGTGTTTTAAAGATGTGTTCTGTGAGTACAAGTCATTTAAAAGTTTTTTAATTGATTAGAGAGAGAGACACGGACTTATTGCTCCACTTATTGTTGCCTTCACTGGTTGCTGCTTGCATGTGCCCTGACCGGGATCGAACCTGCAACCTTGGCGCATCGGGGACAGCGCTCTAACCCACTGAGCTACCCGGCCAGGGCACAGGTCATTTTTAAAGTATGTGGCCATTTCAGGCTGTCCCTGGGCAGGCCGTGGGTGGCGGACCGAAGGGACAGTGGGACCGGGGGAGGGGAGCGTCCCATGTGTCCATCCCATTCTCCACCCCCTCCTGCTGGCTCACAGCCCTTTCAGCCGCACCCTTTTTTGGTAGGGGGTTAGTCAACACTGTACTTTGGAATAGGGTGAGATTTCCAGGGAAGGTGCGAGGAGAAAGCACAGACCCCCCGTGAGCTCCGCCCCGGAGCACCCGCCCGCATGTCAGGCCCGTTGGTCCCCCAGGATGCATCTGTACCGCTGTGTCGTCACTGACTGCGTGAAGTCCGGGCCTTGTTCAGGCATCCGTAGTTCCTGTGTCCTGACCTGTTCCAGGGTCCCACTGGAGAGAGCCCGTCACAGTGAACTTTCGGTCTAAGTTCACGAACTTTATTTTTCCAGGGCCACGTTCGGGTCACAGCCAGGCTGAGCAGAAGGCTCAGGGCTCCCTGGCGGTCCCGTTCGCTCCGACCTCCCCACTGGCCGCATCCTCGTCACCGTGTCCCATCCAGTGGCTCTTGACGGTGGCCGTTTCTCCAGCTCCCCTGGTTTGAGGTGACTTTGGCAGTGTCGGGGGTGACTGGTCAGGGGTTTGTCTGAGGTCCCCTCGAAGTGAGCCTGGGGTCCAGCGAGTGGGAGGAAGAGCAAGAGGCGGGGTGCTTCTTCCTTCCCAGACGAAGGGGCTGGCTGTCAGCCCGCCTCGTCCCCGTGACGCCGACCCCGGGCCCGGCTGGGGCCCGTTTGGCAGGTGGTGAAAAGCCACACACCTTTCACAGCCGGCTAGTGGGCAGGGCCAGCTCGGGGCGAAGTGAAAAGCTGGGCCCTGTTCAAAATTGTTCAAAATTAGTGAAAAGTTCAAAGTAGCGATAACAGAACACGAACCTGGCCAGGGTCCACGTGCGACACCCCAGGGGACCACAGTGGTGGTGATCTGGGAAGCTGGCCCTGCTTGTAGGACTGTTGTCAGGCACCCCCAGGTGCCCCCGGAGCCCCGTGGGCCCAGGCGGGGAGCCCTGGCCGCTGAGAGGGGAGCCGGCTGAGGAGGAGCCACATGTGGCCGCTGGTCCGCTCGTCTCAGGTGACAGCGACGTGCCCGCTGAGTCACCGGCTGGGCACGTGGAGAAACTGTGCCCTGAGCCCCAAGCTCTGCCTGGGCAGAGAGAGAAGGGTCAGGGGCGTGTGCGGGGGTGGTAAGTGGAGACACGCTATCGTTTCAGAGACAGCGCCAGCTTTATTTTGGGGGGATTTTCTCCTTTTTCTCGGGGCCCAGAGCAGCATTTCCTCCGGGGAGGACCTTGGACAATCTTACTTAAAGAATGCAACAGGGGCCGGTCACTCTGGGCACACCGGCGAGGTCGGGCGGGGCACTGGAGAGAAGGCGCTCTGCGCCTGGCCCCAGGGGCGCTGTTGGCCGCCGGGCGGCAGCCCCGGTGCGGGGTGCGGGGCGAGCGTGCCGCCGCCGCGCCTCCTCCTGCCCGGTCCTCACCGCTGTTCGGAGAAGCCGAGCGTGCTCCCCAGTAGCCATATGGCGCAGAGTTTTATTTGCGGTGCTAAGTTAAAATGTGCTTTATTGGTCAGCATCTTGCCAGCAGATTCCGACCCCGCGTTCGGGAGTCCCTGCCGTGGAGCCGGGCGGCCGCCGGGGCCGCCGTGTAGTTGTGCCGCGTGGCGGGCTTGTCACTCCGCCGGCCCTCACGGCGCCCGCTATCTCGCTGCCACGGCTGCCGGGGGACACAGCTCCCGCAGCCGGAGAGAGATTATGTAAACACGCCGTGCGATCTGGAAAGTGAGTAATGAAGTTGAGGACTTGTTGCAGAAATTAATAAGCGGCTGGTTTGCGGTGATGGAGGAGCCTCCCGTGGGAGCGCCGCCTCGCCGGCGCCTGATGGATCAGCGCACCTCCAGGCACAGGTGCCGGGGGAAGCCCATCCTTTTTCCCATCGATGCCGTCAGAGGGACAATTCTAGTCCATGCCCTTAACTCTGCACTTGGCTCACGTGAAAGAATCACAAACGTATCTCTCCGCTCCGCCTGTCGGAACCTTAACTCCTGCCTGAAGGGAGCTCGCGGTGGCCAAGCAGGCTGTGCGCAGTCTCTGGAGTGGCCTGGCTGTCCCACGCTGTCCCCCGGCCTTGGAACGTGCTGTCCCTTCATGGTGTCAAGCGCCCACAGCACGCTGCCCTGGTGCCCGTCCATCCCGGCCGGTGGCTCTGTCTCCTCCTGGCAGAGGGACCACGAGCCGGGCTGACTTAAGTCCAGGTCTCAGTCCCTCCAGGGGCCACCTTCCACGAGACAGCACTGCACCCCAAAAATGTGCGCCTGCTCCGTGGGAGGTGCTTGTCTCCTGTCTGTGAGGCGGCGAGGACCAGAGGCAGGTCACGTGCCTGGCACGTGGTAGATGCTCACTGAATGTCTTCCCAGGTGCGTGGGGGACGTGGGGTCTCTGCCTTGTCACTCGAGTCTGTGACTACAGAGCAGGACGGAGGGCGGCAGGGGTCGGGGGCAAGTGGAGACAGAGGGGAAGCGAGCAAGGAGTGTCGAGGCACGACAGCCTGTGTGGCTGTGCGTGTGGGAGGGATGAAGGGGGTTTCCCAGGAAGACGCTGTGCCGTGAGGCTCCCTCTGGCCCCTCATGGTCTTCCCTCCCCCAGTGCCCCTTCCAACAGACACTTGGGGAGCTGCGGGGTCCCAGAGTGGCTTGGCCTGGCCCTGAATGAGGTCCCCCCGCACCCGCTTCTCACTCCATCAGGTGCCGAGTGCTGAGCACGGCCAGGCGAGGCCGCGGGAAGCCCCGAGCGGTGAGTGGGAGCCATGTGGGTTCTCGTCCTGCTCACGCTGATGACTATTAATTAAGGGTGATATTTACAATCAGAGGCGGCGCAGGAGCAGATCACCAGTTATTTATCACTATTCCAGATTCGTCGTCCGTCACCGTCATCCAGCACCCAGACGGGGCGGTGGCTGGGCCCTCACAGCGGAGGGAACCGTCACAAGGGACCGCGTCCTGTCCCCTCTGTCCCCGGCTCCCGCTGCTGCGACCGGTTGCCCAGGGAAGTCTCACCTCGGGCCGTGCACCCCCTCCCTCCTCCTTTAACAGACTCAGGTGGACTCAGTGTAGAATGCCATGCACCTTCCAGGGGCACAGTACACGGCGCCACCACAGTGAGTCCAGTGACCTGTCCTCACCCCGTCGACCCGCCCCCAGCCCCCTCCCCTCTGGTAAGTAAGCACAGTCTCTTCTCCGTATCTGAGAGTTTTGCTTTGTTCACTGGTTGGTTTTGTTCATTAGATTCCACGTACGCGTGAGGTCGCGTTGTGTTTGTCTTTCTCTGGCTTATTTCACTCAGCACAATGCTCTCCAGGTCCGTCCACGCCGTTGCGAAGGGCGGGGTCCTGTCCCTTGTCACGGAGTCCCGAGTGGCCTTCTGCCGCGTGTCCTTTCCTCCCCGCCTCCCAGGAGTGCCCCCCCCACCCCCCGTCCATGCGCAGTCTGCAGGCCCTCTGCTGTGCTCTGTCCCCACAGCGTGGCTTCAGGGGCATCTTGTGTTCAGGCTGAGGTGCCGTCTCCTCCTTGGCCTGTCCGGGTGGCGTGGCATGGTGACATCGAATGGACAGGCCACAGCACGGCCTTATTTTTATGGCCGTTCCCTAACAGGGGGACATCTCGGACGTCCACTGCCCTCTTCTTCCTCGGGCTGCCTCCCTCAGTGACACGGTGGGGTGCCCTCTGGGAGCATGTGTGGGAGTGGCCCAGCAGGGCCCCCTCCTTACTTGCCCCCAAACTCTGGCTGCACGCAGCCCAGCGTGGCCCTCTTGCCTCCCCCGAATCCTCTGCTCCGTCCCTGCACAGCTGGGCTGAGCCCACTTGGCAATCTGCTGCCACACCTGAAGTGTCCCTAAGAACTTGTCACTTTGCAGTGAAGTTTGTTGCGTCGTTTTACTTGGGATTTTGAGTTCATGTGATGAGGACAGGACCTTCGGGCTTGTTACCGATGCTCGGGGAGGTGGGCGACGTGCAGGCCCCCCGGCTGGGCAGAGTCCAGCCTCTGTGCTTAGATGCCCCCTCCTGCCTGCAGCCACGGTGGGGCCGGGCGCCTCCCGCTTCCTCCTTCTGTGGAGACTGCCCCCCCCCGTTCAGAGGGGCCTTGCTGGGTCTGGTGCCATGTCATTGGCTCGCAGCCACGTTGGTCTCTGCACTCGGGCCGCCGGTGTTGCGGCATCTGAGTCAGGGGCGCCTGGTCCTCACGTAGGAGTGTTTTCTAAAAATAGATCAACAGTCGCCATGATTTACTGTGTGTGTTACGGGTGCTCGGGGATCTGCTCAGCGGGAACACGGTGGTGAGTGGTGGACCTGCTCTGCGGGGCGGGGTGTGAATCGGCCTCCAGGGCACTCTGGCCCGACCTTCCCGGCCCTTGCTGTCTCCGCCCACAGCCACGCCCTCCGGGTCGGACCCCACCTCTGAGAGCCCTGTGCTCTGCCGGTCCCTAACCGTCCCGTCACTCCTACGTAGAGGTCAGCCGTTGTCCCCCTTGGGCTCTACCAGTGTGATATCCGTCTCCCCACCAGGACCTGCATCCCGTGAGGCAGGGCTGGTGTCCGGTCCATGCGGGTCGTCCAGCCCCGAGAGCAGTTCATGATGCACCCAGACAGTCCAGGCCTCAGGATGTGCGGGATGCTGCAGCTGGGCCGGTGGGACGAGGGTGCTGAGTGCCCCCCACCCGCCCCGGCACAGTGGTGGGATGTTCGTGCCAGAAACCAGCAGCCTCCCCGACGTGGGGTGATGCTTTGGCCCCCTTCAGGCGCACGTGCCTTGGGCAGGATTTCCCCTCCCGGCCTGGAGACAGCTGGTCTCTCCGGCAGAGGTGGGTCCTGTCGCTTTTTGCACGGCCTGGGGAATCGCCTGGCGCTTGCTCAGGGCGTCCTGGAGCTGTGGTCTTCTCGCCCAGCTTTGCCGAGCGTGGCGGGCCGGCCTGGGAGCCGCAAACTCCTGGGCTTAGCTGACAAATGAGAGGATCAAGTGGAACTTCACAGTAGTTATCACCACCTAGAATTTAGGAAAAAAGGTCTTTCCCTTTGCCTCAGGGGTCCTCTGTCATTCCAGGACGGGTAGGTCCCAGCTTCCTTACTCCGCAGAAACGGAAGTCTGTGGACTCTCCCCAGCACTGAAGCGCAACCGCCCCTCGTCACTAAGGAAAGAGAAAGAAGAAGAGTCCTGCATGGCTCCCCAGGGCCTGGCCGCCTCGCCCCAGGCAGACCGGGCAGCCTGGGGTGGGTGGGGCTGGGCCAGCGCCGGGGGTGCGGGACAGGGTGCTGCCGGCTCACCATGCAGAGCCGATTCCGCGTGGAGTCGGGCGTTGTTTTTCCCAGGAGAGAGCTCTGTCTGACCCTGAGAACCATATGTGGAGGAATGTCTGCTTTGAAATCATTTTGGCTGATTCAAGCTGAGCGTCGGTGTGGGCGGATGCTCCAAGGTTGGGAGGGTTCCGCGGTCTCGGCTGGGGCTGGCGGTGCCTGGGGTCGGCCGTGCCTGGGGTCGGCCTCTGCTTGCGCACCCCCGGGCAGAAGCCCCGGGCCGAGCAGGGTCCAGGGCTCAGTCAGTGCCACGGGGGCAGGGGTGCAGGGCGGCCCCCAGGCAGGCCCGGCCCTGGCCCTGGCCTGCATCCCGGCTGCTCACCAAGAGCCTGGATTCTGGGGTCCGTGAGTGGCAGTACACGGGGGTGGGGCCGGTGACAAAACCCCCTCCCGTGACCGTCCTGGGAATCGCACTGCGCTTGTCCTCTGCGCTGAAGCAGGTGCACAGCCAGAGCCACGCCCACCACACGCGTGTCCCTCTCGCCCCCTTTAGGGCCCTGAACTCTGCTCCGCGAGCTGTGCGCACATGGTCCTGGGTTCCTTGGGGGGCCTAGAGGTGCAGCCCGACTCTCCCAGGGTCAGGGGACCAGACCTGTGTTGCTCTAAGCCCTGCCTGGCCGTCTTGCCCCGCACCCCTCTGGTCCTGCGTGGTTAGTGCCCGCGGCTGCTCGGGGGGCCCCTCCTCTTGGCGTTGGCGGGTCTGGGGCCCGCCGGCTTTGTGCTCCCCTGAGGGGCTCGTCTCTGCTGCCCCGGGAAGTCCCTTTGCAGGGGCGCAGTGAACCGGGCTCGCCCCCGTCCTGGCTGCGGCGCTGCGGCTTGGGCCTGTGCTTTGTTAGGGTCACGCAGCCTGCGGTTGTACCACACCAGAACGGCAGTGACTCGCGGTTCCTCTTCGCGCTCTTGCAGGAAGTCCAACCAGGGCTGCACCCACAGCATCGCGGGCTCTGGGACAGACGTCGTGCCCGGGAGCGCCCCCCCGCCCCGTCTTGCCTGCCTGGGCCCCTGCCCTGGTCTCTGTGGCTGACCGCCCCCCACCCCCGTGCGCCCTCCACCCCAGTCCCAAGGCTCTCACTCCCTCCCGCACCCGGGCACCCAGGACCCGCTCCCTGCACCGTATTATTGAACGAAGGAATGCTCCAGAAATCCAAACTCAGCCCTGACGTGTGCTGCTTTCTCCTGGGAGGACAAGTACCTGTGCCCCTCTGGGCTGACAGCACCTGCCTGGTCCCCCCTCATCACGCGGCTCCCCCCTGGCCTGGCGGTCTCCGTGGCACCGGCTTGATTAAGATCTAGTTCACATCCCATACCGTTCACCCCTGTACAGTGCACAATGCAACGATTTCCATTGTGTTCGCGAGCTGTGCGTTGTCATGACCATCGATTTTAGAACATTTCCATCCCCTGTTCCCTTTTGCTGTGAACCTCAGACGCTCCGTCCCCCAGCCCTGGGGAGTTCCGTGTCCCCTTTCCGTGTCTGTAGATTTGAGAATCCGGGACATCGTCTAGCTGTTCTTAAAGCTCCCTCTTCGAGAGCCGTGCACACCTCTCCCCTCTTCCTTCCTTGCTTCTTTCCTTCCTCCCATCTTCTCCAGGTCTCTTTAGTGGAGAGTCTGGAACTCACAGTAATAGCTCGTAACTTTTCAGGGACTCCGGAAAGATGGGGGTATCTCTTCTTTGTTATAAGGATTAATTACTTTGTTTGTAAAGTGCTATAAGGTTTGCAGAGTGGAAAATCAAACCGTTGTTGGTTTTGTTCTGTTGTTCCAAATTAATGTCACTTTCTCAGGTTTTTTTCTTAATTTGGTCTACCTCATTAGCAAAATCAAATTTCCGAGGAAGATGTTATAAACCTGCCTTTATCAGGCTGCCAGCCCAGCCCTCCCGTGGCAGGAGGACGTGGGCTTGGGGAGGATGCAGCTCGGGGCCTGGAGGAGGGGGTCGCTCTCACTTTGTGGGGGCTGGTGTCCCGCTCTGCCATCAGGAAAGGACAGGACACATTTTTCTACAGTCACGTCTCTGGTTTGGGGCTACTTGGCCTGAGCGCCCCGCAAACATTAGGGTAGGTACCCCTAATCCACTGGAGAGGAAATGAAGCCAGGAAAGGTGAGGAACACCAGTCACCTGCTCTCGTGTGTAAAGACTGTGAACTTGAAGAGCCAGCTACCATTTTTGGTCTATTGAATGAGAACAGACATCAAAAGCGGGTGTCCCCTGTTGGCTGCAAGTCAGGGGTCAGGGCTCCCACCGTGCCGGTGGCCTTCTAAGTGGCCGGGACCCAGAGAGAGGCCACCCAGCAGTGCCCACCAGCACCTCCCACTGGTTGGCCTTGCCGCCATTCTGCTTCTGAGGGTCTATTTCCAGGAATGTACCCCTAGCACGAGAAAAGCCGAATGCATGAAAATGTTCATTATGGCCTCATTTAAGATCATTATCAAAAATTAAAATGCGGAGCAGCCGAGCTAAATGTATGGCGTCGGGGTGGCCTGTGGACGCCGGGCTCCTTGGTGGGCGGTGGCGCTGTCGGTTACAAGGACGGTTTTTGGGACGAAAGGACCGAAGCAGGAAGGACCGTTCAGCGAGGACATGCCAGTGGCTGTGAGCAAAGATGTGCCCAGGAAACAGAAATTCGGAAATTGCAGCGCGGGGGTGGGGCTTCCAGCGTAAACGCGGCTCCTTCTAGGTTCTCTCTCACGTATCGTCTGTTGTAGAGCATTCCTTCCGAATGACGGACACGGATTAGAGAAACCTCCCCCCCACCTCGTGTCTCAGGAGGGTCAGACGTGCTGTTTGTTCTCAGAAAACCTCACGTGAGGAGCCGGGACGGCCTGTCACGTGCGCGGGAGGACCTCGCCCCCTGGCCTCCCACCCCCAACGGCAATTTTCCCCGTTTCCTGAAACAAATCCTGACTCACTTTGATAGTTCGGCAATTAGAACTTTGGCACGCAATCTTTCTTCTTCAACTCCTGTAATTAGTGGTCTCCAATTATATGAATCAATTTCAATTTCTATAAATCAGATGATTTGGAGAGAGGGCTGTTCAATTTCCCTTTCAACGGTATGGTTTCAGCAGCAATAAAACTCTCGGCTTAAAATACCAGGATGCAGCAGCGAGCTTCCGAAACACCAGCGTGTAGGTCGGGCGTCTGCCGGGAGCCGCGGCCTCTCACTGTGGCCGTTGGTGATGGCCTCACCCATCTGCTGGCCACCACCTCCTGCCGGGTCCTCTCCCCCAGGACCCACCACCTGCCGACAGCCCTCTTCCCAGCGGGGTGACCGTCAGGAGCCTGGGCTTGTCACTGGCAGGCCCCGCTTGGCCCGGCGAGTCTGGACCCCGTCCTTAGAGCTCACAAGTGGTGCCTTTCCCTGTTTCTCCTGGCTGGGGCGCTGTCAGCGGCCCTGGAAGGTGTCTGCCCCTCAGCTGGACGCCCCAGCCCAGCGCCCAGAACTGCCCGTGCCCCCCAGTGCTTCGCGGGGTTCTCTTGGAATTGACTCCCGATCCACCACTGGAGCCAGGGGGGCTGCATTCTCTTTTTCTCCTTTCGTTGCTTTATGAGGAGATATGATCTTCCATTCCACAAGGGGCACGGCTTCTTACTGATTTTAAAAATTCACAAAAAGAAAATCCTTTCCCTATTTTTCTTTTTTAAATTTGTGCATCTCAGCGGACGCACCCAGTGTGGGTTCCCGTGGACCGCGGCCCGTGGCCTTGACCCGGCCCCGGGGGAGGAGGCAAGGCAGGCACAGTCGGGGGTGGGATCTGGGCTGCAGAGGCACGGCACCCCCTGTCCCCCGTTCTTCTCCCCGGGGAGCAGCCACGTGCCCGGGGCGTGTGTTTGCCATGCGTGCCGCTTTCAGCACGATATCTCCCCTTGGTTTGAGGTTGGCTTCTTCCTGCTTTCACGGTCCACTGAAATTCGTCTTCTGTGGCATTGCAGTTGTCTCCACTTCACGTGGCACTTCCAGTTCCCGTGGCATCCGGGTGGCATCCAGTGCCAGGGCCGCGCGTTGCGGTTTCTCGACACAGATCACCCTGCGTGTGGGTCTCGGCCCGTCTCGGGACTGGGGGCTGTTGTGAAATGCGGCAGCCGGACTGCCTCCCAAACCTCACCCAGGACAAGGCCTGCCGCCCCCGGGGGCTCGAGGGAAGAGGGCACTTAAAGCAAAACACGAGGAGGAAGAAGACGTCGCCCAGCGTCGGCCTCGTGGTCTGTAGCTGCCGACAGCGGAACAAGGACGGCTTCAGAACACACTCACCGCGTTCCATCCAGCGGCACGCGGGGTGTGAAACTCCGTAGCACCCACGCGGTGTCCCTGCTGAAATACACATTAGCCGCACTTACACAGGGTTAGAAAGAATGTGAAAGTATCGTTCATGGCCACGGTCAGGTGGTAGAACAGAAGGGACTTCGTTTCTCTCACTTACGCCTCTGTGGGACAACTTTCCTAGCAAACATGGCATCCTTGTATAAAGAAGACATAAAGGGTTTTGTAGAAACTGAAGAAGTGCAGGGAAGCCTGACGTGCCCGTGGGGTGCGTGGTCATGTGTCACTCTGTCCCTGACCTTATCCCCAGCCCCCCGAGGTGCGGGCTTGGGGACGGCACCACCCCGGCCCTGGGCCCACCCACGCCTGTCCCGTCGAGGCCCCTGAGGCGCCCACACTTGTGTTCTGACTGAGTCAGAAAGTGTGCGAGGTTCTGACTTGGTTCAACGGCAAGCAAACCAGCAAGAAAAACAAGGATTGTCAGAAGATGAGAGCCTTTGCTGAGTTTTTATTTTTATTTTTTTTACTAAGTTGACTGCTTCTTAAACTAGCCAGTAGTTTTGCGGCCAAGTCAACAAAACCTGGATGTCCGTCCTCTATGATAAGCCCTGGATTGGTTGGTGGGGACCGCTCACTCCCGTGACTGGGGGAGGGTCCCATTGGGCACATTTGCTAGAATCAGGGTGAAGAGTCACAGATATTCGGAGTTCGCACTCTGTGGTTTGCAGACTCTCTCCGGGTTCCGTGTTGCCCACCTGAATCATCTCACAGGTGAGGAACGGGGGGGCGCCTCTTGCTGACCCCACAGTGGACACAGAACCCGGGGCACTGATTTCCAAGTCTCTCTGGTGTGGCATCTCTGTGGGTCCCCATGGGTCCCCTCGCCGTGGGGACGGCTCGGCACACTTGGGTAGAGAGCTCTGTGCTGCCAGCACCAGGCATTGTCCCCCCCTCCCACGCGGGTTTCCTGTAAGCAGGACTGAGGCGCGATTGTTACCCAAAGGCCACCGTCCCCAGGGCATGTCCTCTGCTCCCCAAGGGGACGGTGCCTTCCACGCCGGCACCACCCTGGGAAATGTCAAGTATTCGGGATGCCCACTGCAGAGATGTTATTTTGGGCTAAAAAGAGAAGGGCTTTTCCATTTTAAAGTGACAACTCGGGGTTGGGAAGAGCGGGTTAGAAGTTGGCGATAATGAAGACTTTGTTTGCCCACGCCCCGGCCCACGATTCACGGACCAGCTGCCTGTGGGGCAGAGCCGCTGTTGGGGGTGGCATGTGGGCTCCGGGTGGGGGCGCGGGGGGCAGGGGAGAAGGAGAAACGCCTCGGGAGAGTTTGTGGCTGCGGTTGACGCATCTCCCAAGGTGTTCCGGGGACCCTCTGCTGTGGCTCAAGGCGGGAGCACCTAACTCCCCGAGCTAAATGGTCGGCCGTGGCCTGACTCAGGGGGCAGGCATTTTGGGTAATTACGTCTCCATAGTAATTTTCCTGCCCATAAACTCCTTTAAAATGTCATCTAAGAGAAGCGACTTTCAGGAAGAATAGCACTCTGGGGGTGTGTCTCCTCCCACGGCACAAGGGGGGCCACGCGGGCCAGGAGGCCGTCTGTCTCCCGTTTCATCCGTTTTCTGGGTCAGGGCTGTGCGTCCATGTCTGCCTTCCTGGAGCGCCTGCGTCAGCGGCTGCGGGGGGCGCTGCGGTGTCCCTCCCCCGAGGTCGGATCGATGCCCGTACTTGGCAATACAATGCCAATCCGCAGCTAAAAATAGATTTCTTTTGTTGCGATCTCCCAGAACAAAGGGGAGAGACTCGAGGATCGGGCCACTCCGGCCGTGTCTGTCCCCAGCCTTCTAGTGGTTTGCCTTCTCTCTTGCGTGGATTTTTCATTTAAAAATGGGGAGGATGGAAACGGGCTGATGTGACGGCCCACATGCGAAGAAACGCTCTTTTGAAACCACAGGGGCTGGAGATCACAGCACCAGCATCGTGGGACCCCCAAGCCCCCACCCCCACCCCAGACAGGAGAGCAGTACTTACGTCAAAGTGTGGGGGACCCCTCCCCAGACTTTTGGGGCAGCCTGGCATTTTTTTAAAAAGTGAGCGCTCAGCAAACATAAACAGGACTCTGTTCTTTGAAAAACGCTGTCAGTCTAGTCCCGCTTTGCAGTCCGCGTCGAGTCCCCTGATTTCCTCCTGACTTCCTAGTCTCTGGCCCTGGATGCGGAGCTGGCACTCAGCACTCTGTCCCTTTGTCCCGGGTCCTGTCCTGGGCACGGCGTGCGCCGAGTCCCGGCTGTGCGCTGGTGAGGGTGGGGGTGGGAAGGTTGGACCGTGGAGGGGCACCGAATATTAATTAGACAGCAAGTGCTCTCTGTGCCTTATCTGCATAACGAGGATAAAGCCCGTGTAAATAATATGTGTGTTTCCCATAATGAATGTCCCCTTTCTCTCCATTTCTGCATAGTATTAGAAATTGCGTTTTTATTATATGAGACATTGGACGCAGGCCAGCAAGTTTTTCTTTTAACTTGATATTTTGGGCTCTGATCTTTGTTAGAACCACAATGGCGTGGACCTCGGGCAGTCCGAGGTCATTGCTATAGCTCCTTCCCTTCCCATCCTTTCTGGAGAATGTTTGTTTTGAAAACAAAGAATCGGGTTAAAGCTGAGGTATCATATATCAGAACGGATTTCAAGCCGAAATTAAGAACACTCAAACCTTCCTTTTAAAGGTCAGATATTATTTATTATTATTATAAAAACGATCTGTGATTTATGAATTTAACTTCTCCGGAGCGTTCTTTGTAACAGAATACACAGTCGGAGGCTTAATGTGACATTGTTCCCTTTGACAACGTCTGCACGGGACCACTGCAGCTGCTCCTTGCTCACAATAGCAGATTAATTAACACAATCGTGTGCTCTTGGCTCCCACTCAATGAGTGGGTCTGCAGCGGGATAGATAGGTAAATCCTGTAAATGCGGCCGAGATAAAGCACCAGCTAGGTAGTTTCACCGCGAGCCAGCCGTGCCTCCGATGGGCCGGCCCCGGGCCGGGCACCGTGGGCCACACCTATGCCCGCGCCATCACGCCCCCCGCGTGTGCGAGACGCAAATGTGTAAGAGGAGAAGACCTCTCCGAAATCAGCAGCTTCGGTGAAAATAGCAATCAGTCTGCCGCCAGCATTTTGAGTCTGCAGAATTTTTTTTTTGAAAGTTCAATCATTGCTTTCCTTAAATATCTCCCTTGCTATCACTCACTTCATTTTTTCTTCCTTTTTTTTTTTTTTTTTTGCCCATCCCTCGGCGCCCATAGTTCTGGGCAGCCATCGTGACTCTGGTTTTTTTAAGTACCAGGAGATTTTTTTTTTCTCCTCCAGCATGCGTCTCAGTGAAAACGTGTGTGAGTAAAGCTCCCTCGTCGGCAGCCATGAGTAAGTATCTGCTGGCAACTTCAGCTGACATTTCGGGGAACGTCAGACCTTTGTTGGAGGAAATGTGAGGCTTTGCTGTGGAAGCCCTCCTGCCCGTGTTGAGCACGAGGTAACCAGGCAGTGGGCTTAATAGAATTTCCTGCCGACGCTTTTTTTCCCAATGCCCGTTACATATGCAACACTAATTTACTTTTTGTTGTTTTAGTTAGCACAGAAATTGAAAATGTGACAGGCTTTGCTGGATTAAAAGGCTCATTTTATAGACACATAGAGCAAGAGGAGGAAGGAAAACAAATCCATAACTCGGAGCCCTTTCCAGCGCCAGGTGGAACGCAGGCCTCCCCCGCTCGCCGCAGCTGCGGGTGGCTGCGGGTGGCTGCGGGTCCTTCCAAACCCTTTCTGACCTTTGGAACTAGGTCAAGGTGTGGCCAAGGATGGGCACAGGAGTCCCGGCTGCTCAAGGTCTCTGAGCTTCCGCTGAGGGGGGTTCCCGGTGCAGGTCCCGGCTACACACTCCCCGCAGGCCCCGTGAAGTTCTGGCGGTGGAGCATCAGGAAGCTCCGCTGTCAGATGGGCCCGGCTCGTGGTGGTTCTCCTGGCGCCCGGGGAGGCGGCCGCCCCTGCCCACCCGACACGGGCACCCTCACCACACAGGAGGGACACTCGGAGCTGCTCTGCCTTCCTCTCTGTGCGCCCCCTCCTCCCCCATCTCCCAGTTAGCTTGTTTTACTAAAATCAAAAAACTCCTGAAGGCCCAGAGCACACGAGTAATCAGTCACATGCAGGCACATTGTTTAGAAAAATCTGAATATTTGATTCTGCGTCAAGGAGAGAATTGCGAACAGGAACCGCAGAGATGGACGTGGGGGGGCAGGCAAGAAGCAGGGACGACTGGGAGACCTGGGAGGCGCCCTGGTGGCAGCCATTAGAGCTCAGTGCTGGGGCCCACAGGAGACGGCGGCCCCACGGAGCAGCGGTCGCCCTGGACCGCGTGCGGGGCCCAGGCATCTTTCTCTGCCTTGCAGATTCGGGCAGACTGTGAAGGCTCCTGGGGAGGGTGGTGTCTGGGGGCTGTGATGGTTGGCTTTGTGGCTCTGTGGCAATGTCCCCGATCTGTCCCACATGGCCTTTGGGTTCAGTTTCAGCCCTGAGGTAGTCCCACCTGTCCCTCCATCCTCCCACTGTCTGCACTCAGGTCTCACCTGTGGGCCTGGGGCGGGGCCCACAGTGAGGTTGCAGGAGTGTCCGACCTTTGGCGTCCTGCACCACGCTGGAAGAAGAAGCATTGTCTTGGGCCTCCCATTAAATACATCGTGACCCGTAACCATAAAAAAAATCTTATCATGTTTTAAGTAAATTGATGATTTTGTGTTGGGCCGCGTTCACAGCCATCCAGGGCTGCATGTGGACCGCAGGCTGTGGGCTGGACACCCCTGGTTCTAGAGCTTTTTCAGGGCCATCGTCCGAGCTCAGGGAAGCCCCTTGGACCGTGCACCTCTCAGCACACTTCCTGAGCTCGCACGTGGTGGCCAAGAGTGGTTGGGCAGAGCCCATGACCAGCGACATCCCAGCTCAGCTCTCTTCCCGTGGTGGGAGGGGGTCAGCCACACCCACCGTGCACTGGGGCAAAGCCCCGCCTCCTGGGCCTGTTCTTCGCTGCGTGTCCTCAGAGGAAGACGCGAAAGTCCAAGGAGACCTCGGCCACCACGTGCGAGCACTAGTGTGGGAGACGCCACGGAAGACTGTCTGGCGCTTCAGAAGTGACACACCTTGGGAGGGGCACTTGCGCCCGTGGCTGTGACCCGCATACGGTGTCTGGTCCTTAGCGTTCGATGAATGTTTGTTGGGTGAATGAATGAACAGGTGACTGTAGGGTCCCTGCTACACTCGGAAAACTGAGTGGGGTGGGGAAAGGTGGGGTGGAGGAGTTCGAGCCCATGCCCGAACAGACAAGTTGGCACGTGGGTGTGTTCAGCAGAGAGCAAGGCTGTGGTCTGTGCAAGCCCAGCGTCACTGGAGAGGGAGGTAACAGACAAGCTGTTCTTTCATAGGCCAGGCAGGGGGGACCTGCTTAGGCAGCACGGTGGGCTGGAACCTGGGGCCCGTTCGTGACTCAGCGTCGGCCTGGAGCGCGTGGTACCGGCTCTCTGATGAAGGAAGCCCCTTGTAGATTCTCTGGGCCCAGCCCGGCTGGGATGCGAAGTGGGGGCAGTGGGTGGGCAAGGCAGGAAGGGCGACGCACGGGGAGGGGAGACAGGAAGCAGGGGCCCCCGTGGAGACTCCCTGCGGACGGCCAGGCGAGTGTGCGAACACGCGCGTGCAGCAGTGACTCGGCCCCCGCCTGTGCTGGGCTCAGCTCCGTGGCGACGGGCGCGTGTCAGGGACTCGATCAGCGTTTGTTGGATGATCTTACTGGAGGAAGGAGCGTGCGTTTTCCAGAGGCTCTGGGGTGCAGAGAACCCGAGTCTTGGGGTACGCTTCCTGCAGTGTCCCTACCCCCTGCACCATGTGAAGAGCCCTGGGCCCCCTGGGAAACACCAGAGTCCCTTGCCACCCTCCGTCCCTCTCTGTGGAGTGTCCTCTACCCTCCTGACTCGTCAGACTCACATCCAGCGTCTAAAGTGCACTGGGTGCTGCCTCTTCCATGCAGCCCTCCCTCACTGCCCTCCCCCCTCCAAGCCCCTCTCACCCGGCAGCGCCACATCCCTTTGCAAATGCCTCTTTAAGGTGCTTGGTGTTTCCTCCTTGGGGCGGGTGGGGGTCCGGTGATTTATCTCCCTGCTGTCCCGTTCCGCAGCTGTGCCCTGGGCGCTGAGCTGGAAGGAGGCTGAGAAGTGCTGACCAAGTGCACAAACTCGCCACGCACGGGTCTGGGAGCTATGGGCGGGGCAGGGGCCACTGAGGCGTCAGGGTGGGAAATGCCCAGCGGTGGAGGCGGGAGCTTGGAGGACACGGCTCCGGGCCTTCTGAGTGCCCCAGGCCTGGGGGTGAGTGTGCTCGCCCCAAAGAGCACCGTTCAGCCCTGAGCAGGGGGCCCAGAGCTCTGGGCTCAGCAGCCTGAATGCCCTTCCCAGGGCAGGGGTGGCAATTGCCCCCCCCTTCCTCTCCTGAAAGCCAGAGGAGTGTCTGCAGGTGCTGCCACTCACGCCGGGAGACGCGGCAGCCACAATGGCCGTGACAGTGGGTGTGCCTCTAGCGTGTGCATTTCAGAGGCTCGGCGGTGACCTGAGCCATCGACGGCCCCGGTGGCACAGTGGTGGCGATCTTTCTGCCCGTGACCTTTCCGGTGCACAGACACTTTGTCACCACCTGCCGGAGCTTCCCACCGGGTCCCGCTGGCTGATCCCTCCTGCGCACAACGCCCCAGCACGTGGGGACGGGTCGGCCTGGGGGTGGGCGGGCGGCTCAGCAGGGCGGCCTCCCTTGCTGTGCCGCGATCTCTGTCGCCCGAGGGGACTTTTGACTGCAGCCGCGTGTTCTTCCTTTTCAAAAGCGAAGGGACTCAGGTGCCACGTTGTGTCCCTCATTTTTGTGGAGCCGTAAGACGAGGCCCCGGACCAGGTGCCACCCGGGCCCCCGCCCTGTGCCCGCTGTGGGCTGGATGGGGCCCCACGCCAGGAGTGGCCCCGGACTTGGGGGGCCATGGTCCCTGGTGATCTCAGATCCAGAGGCAGCATGGGGTTGTGGCTGTGTGTATGGGCACGGGACTGCGTGTGCCATCCGTGCTTGGTGCGCACACATGCATCATGGCAGCTCTAAGCGGGCACTGGACTCCGTGGGCGGCCCCCGAAGCCTCGCTTCCTGCCTTTTCAGCCGTGTCCCATCACTGCGAGTCACAGGGAGGTGCGTACCCTCCAGCCCCCCGCCCTGTGCTGGTTTCCGCCTGTACCTGGAGTGACTGGAGAAACCGCACCCCTGTCCCGCCCTCAGCAAACATCCCCTGTGGAGGGAGAGGCGGAGCCTAAGGAACTGAGAGCTGAGCAGCTGCCTGTCCATCTGTCCGTCCAGGTCTGGGTCCCCTACTGGGGCTGGAGGAGGTGGGTGCCCGTTTCACAGCGGACCACAAGGAGCTGGGCAGGTGGCTCCATCCCCAGAGTCTGAGGACCGGGCCGCGGCGGCCGGGTGTGCGCGGGGCGTCCTGCCGGCGCGCTGTGGGCGGGGCTGTCGCCGCCGTTTGTGGGTGCCGCAGGCTGCAGTGCCAAGATTAGAAACAGGCCTGGCTATTTTCACTCGCGCTTGGTGGTACTTCTTTTTTTTCAAATGCCATTGAAACAGAGTTCTAATTTTTACACAAAATGTGTCAGCTTAATAAATTGCTATATTATTGCACGTTGCTCGATGTATTTAAAGACCACCTCTCTCCTGAAGGGCCCAGCTCCAGCGATGTCGTCACAATCCCCAGGAAGCACGTCTCCATGGGCAGTCTCTGTGCTTCTGGGGGGCCGTCTCTTCATGGGAAGGAGGCATCTCTGTGCATGCAGACACACGTGTATGTCACATGATTCCATGGTGTGGCTTCATATTTCACCTTGAAACACCCAGATCTTAGGGTTTCTGTCAGATTTGCTTA